>OOFC01016567.1:48569-66755 GCA_900323345.1 Pseudochromis fuscus
GACATCTCCACGCTGCTGCTCTTCCTCATATGCTGCCTTCGCGGTCTCTCGGTAAAATCGGATTTAGGAGTTACCGCAACAGGATCAATCACCGGCTATCGCCGCACAATGCATGCCGGTCCGACTTCCTCTGACGTCACGCAACGATAACCACACGAGTAAGGGTGGGCGATACTGGGAATTTTGGTATCGATCTGATACCAAGTCAATACAGGCCTAGTATCGCCCATACTGATACTAATACCAATACTTTTTACTTGAACTGTCATGGTCATTGAATAATTTTGGGATTTTGCCTTTGTTTGTTGATTATGTTTATGATAAAACACAGGACAACGATTTTAGACAAATAAACATGTTTTTTTAATTAACTAACTACACAAATGGGTTGTTATATTCAGCATTATTCATATTTCAGTTTTGAGTGCATATTTTTGAGTTATAGTAAAACAATTAATATTTTTTCACCTGGCTGAATATATGATAATAGCTTAATCAGCTTAATCAATTGCCTCTCTGATCACCAATTACACTGTTAAAAACATGATTTAATACTGTAGAGAAGCTGTACTCCTATGACTTCTGTGAGGAAATTTGACTAATTTGCTGGATGTATAGAAGAGAAACTGCAACAAAAGCATCAATCTTATCAGGTTAGTATCAATGTGATACCGATACTCATGTTGGTATCAATCCTATTGATATTTAGATCGATATGCCCAGCCCTGCACATGAGATCAATGCAGCTGGGGTGTGGAGTGGAGTGCACACGGGATCAATTTGACTGTGATAAGTTGGGACATTACATATGTTTGATAATTATTAGACATAATAACTGTTCTGTCATCATTTCTAATATGCTCCCTAAGCATAATAATAAAAAAAATCTAATATGCTCCCCGCTTCTTTTTAATTTGTTTTCCAAAATGTAAATTTGTTTTCTGAAATTTTAATTTGTTTTCTGAAATGTTGATTTGTTTCCTGAAATATAAAAGTGTAAAGTGTTTAACTTCTTTTTAATTTGTTTTCCAAAATGTAAATTTGTCTCAACCTTTGTAAAAGTGTTTCACATTTTGTAATCTTGGTTTGCACCTCCAGGCCCCCATGGAGGACCAAAACTGCCAAAATAAATAAATAAATAAAAGTGAAAATAAAAATAAAAAACAAGATTCCAAAATTAAAAATAAATACAAAAATAAATGTGGAAATAAATATATAAATAGAATTAAATATCAATCGATAAACAAAACCGCTCTGCTCTCATTTTTATTTATTTCCTTCCTCCAGCATGAAATTCGTAAGGAAAAGTTATTCAAATGAGGGGGCGGGCCTAAGTGTGTCTTGGGTTGAAGTATTCGTCGATTGGTTAATTGACGTGCAGAAATCGACTGGGTATGCCTGTCAACAGCCACAGCAAGAGCCCGCTCGATGTCAGGTGAAGGAAAAATAATCCGTTCCCTCAATTTAATTAACCGGTTCCTTCAGTTTATCAAACCATGCCCTCGGTTTAATAATCCGTTCCCTCAATTTAATAATTCGTGTTTAATAAACCATGCCCTCCTTTAGCCACGGATGTCCAGTTGCAAGCAGGCAGAAACTTATAATTACCCTCCGGGGATAAATAAAGTTATTCTGATGAGGCCCATATGTTTATTTTCCAGCTTTGTATTCATAGTCTTGGCCTCCTCTAGAGTAGTTTAACATAGATGTTCAAAACAAGTTTGTATTTAGGTTGAACTGTCCATGTACACAGTCCCTCATTTCATCCTCTGTCTGGTCCTCCATGAAAAACACCATGATACTACCACGATACTACCTGGACCACTAAATACACTGTGGTGTAGAATGAGCCCAGTATACAATACAACCAGTGGTCACAGTGGTGTTATATGAGGTTAATCTGTTTCAAAATGCAATATGGTTGATCCATATTCAAGTACTAACTGTAGTTTAGTGAGTTACAGCAGGCAGTCAGCAGCCTAGTTTGTAAAAATCCAAAAGGGTTCAAACTTGGCAAAGTACAATTGTGAGCTGCTTGTATCATCCACAAGCTACATGTCTCAGTACAGTGGCTTCCCAGGAAAAATCTGTGATATTCAACATTTTTGCCTAATTCTGTCATGACAGTTTATTATCATTGGCCCTCACTGCCCTCTAGTGGTCACAATGACCAACTGAAAACTATAATGCTCAAGTTCATGCACATATACAAATATCACATTAACGTTTAAATTAAAGTTACAAAATGAACTTTAATTCCAATTCAAAATTTCCTTTTTCTTTTAAGTGGTGATATTTATTCATGTATATACACTGCTGGGGACTGGGAGAAGAATATTTCATCTTTTTATGTAGGTTTTTTTTATATAGAGGAAAATGATAAAAAGAATATGAATCAGTCAAAACTATCTGAAACTACTAGAATGCTCACTATTAGACACTGAATAATACTGGGATTACTGACTGAAATAAATAAATGTATTCTATATGAGCTATATATAAATGCATAGCTCTTTAGTGGGTGTTTTCAGATAATCATAGCTTAGCCTTGGTTTCAGTATATTCAAAGGAGCACAGCCACAATAGACATCATGGTCAGTAGAACTGTGTTCAACCTAAACTTCACAATTACATGCCTACTTAAGTAACCTGTTAAGTTCACTTCAAGGGTCAGACCCGCCTCCTCCCTCCTTCCATCATATCCAAATATGGTCACTTCTGGCTCCAAACAACCAACATGGTGTTGTACAAATCTCTTGACTTCAAAACAGGAGTCCCCAAACAAACAGGTGATGTCACACTTGCTTCACCCATTTCTATAAACAGTCTATGGGCTTCACACACTTTTTGATTCTGTCAGGGGATCAAATTTGGTTCTGTGTTAATCTAAATATTAAAGGATTAACTGGCAGTTCCTAGTTCAAGTGTAAATTGGAGTGACAGTTAATATTTAAAAAGGTGAAATAATCAAACAGGCATACAAAAAAAAGATACCTTACCCTTGTTTATTCGTAAAATTACATAATCTTTCTTCCTTCTCTACCCATGACCCCGCCCTCCCGATTGTCCCCCACAGTGACTGCTGTGCAGGTTCTGTTGTGCTAGTTGATACCATAACAGGATGAAAACACTGAAAGCAAATCCCTCCCTGATATGAAGAGTAAAAATAAAAAGAGAGAGATGATGACAAGAGAAATAAAAAGAGAAAAAAGAAGTGGAGGATAATCTCAATTCACAAAGATGATGAGACAGAACCAGTGCATTTAATACCATAGATCTTCAGAGAAAAAAAATTAAGACATGAAAAACAACAAAAAAAAACATCACAACATAATTAAGGTTGACAAAACATGTCGAGATTGGGAAGATATTGTTTTGACAATAACTACTGATTGATTATAAACTTGAAAAGTCTGTTACAAATACAGCAAAAATGTTTTCAATACACAGTCGTGATTTTGGTCGAGAAAACAAATCCTGCTTCATGTATTTGCCATTTGTACACGGATGATTCAAAAACATTACATTAATGCTAAAATTACTTATGGGTGACGATGTTAATAAAGTACTATTTACTGTATATGGT
This sequence comes from Pseudochromis fuscus, assembly GCA_900323345.1. Lineage (NCBI taxonomy): Eukaryota > Metazoa > Chordata > Actinopteri > Pseudochromidae > Pseudochromis > Pseudochromis fuscus. The sequence goes on from OOFC01016567.1 coordinate 52,156, forward strand.
TTGATAACATAGACGGATGATTGTAAAACCTGGAAGGTCGAGGCTTTAAAATCATACTGATCAGCCTGTGTCAAAAGAAATAATGATAGTGATAACAACAATAATAATGTAATAATTCAATCTACACAGCTCTATCAGGAAGGAAGAATCTGTCTGCTCCTGTTCTCCTGGTAGAAACCTCCTCTCTTCATCTTTTCCAGGAAGAAGACAGAAAAGTGAAGGATGCTGCATGCACCTGGAGTTTCACCAGTGTCATGATGGAATTACTTCAGAAATTGATGGTGCATGAGGAAGCGAGGGGTAGAAGAGAAAGGACAGGGCCGACGAGCCTGTTTATATTTCTCCCTGCTGCATTCATCTTTTTTTCCTCTACACAAATACAGAAAGAAAAAGTGAGCACGATGGCCTCATTAGTTGCCATTGGTAATGAATGATCTTTTTTTTTTTTTCTTCCTTCTTCCACAAGTGGGACGTTTTTATTTTCCCCTAAGGTGACGTCAAGTGTCCATCATCAATAGAGAGGTCATGGATTGGCGAGTCCTGGGGTTAAAACATGATTCTGTAAATAAGCCTGGAGGTTGACTTCTTGGTCTGGTGGTTGTTGGTTCATCAGCTGGAGCCATCAGTAGGAGAGGGGGTGGGGCTGGCTGGCTGGCAGTTTACTGGCGAGTGGACTCATTCGCCAAAAACAGTTAATTGGTGCTCATGGGGTAGTTGATTGGTCCAACCATGGTGAGGTTTGACCAATGGGACATTGTTTGACAGCTGGCTAATATCTGGTCTGGTTGATCGAAGCTGTAGATTGGTTGGATCAGCTGAAACATTGTTGTTGGTTAGTTCCCGCCCCCGCAGCACTGGCTGCTTCTGCCCTGTGGTGCAGCTTCCTGCAGGTCCACGCCGCCTCTGGCTCGTCCACCAGTGCCGGCTCCACCCTGAGGCTCGTTCTTCGGAAGCTTCTTGGCTGCATTGGGACACGAGTACAGACAATTAATTTTTCCCTTACCATATTCATTTTTAATTCTCATCAATTAGTTATAAGTAATAACAATGACCATCTTAATGTTTAAAAGCCCAAATTTGACATAATCAGGTATCTTGTTCCAAAACCCAAATATTTTCCATTTCATAATGCAATACAAAGAAAATCAGCAAGTGCTCAAATTTCAGAATCTGCAACTAATGTATTTCCTCAAACAGCAGCCAAAGCCGTATGTACCTCAACTGCAGAGGGCAACAGGCCTTTACTCAAAACAGTTTTGTATCGGAGGCAGGACTTTATTTCAAATCTTGTGCGTATGATAAGTTTAATCATTCATATTTTAGTATGAAGCCTCTTTTTGGGGCTTCAAAGGACGTTCACAGCCGATGAAATAGTTAAACTTGAGGCATCATGCTGTAAACACTGACTCAACACTTCTTGTGACCGTTTCACATTAAAATCCTTCGGGGTGTTTCAATAGAAAGGGAAAATTCATTTCTTAAAAAGGACTTTTATTGTGAAAATCCTGGTCATTATTAGACCCTGTTTAGACTTGGTTTTAAAATGTGTCTCGGGGGATGAGATAACAAGTGGACAGCCGAGACGCATCTTTGTTTACACCTGTATTCAACATGCATCTCCAAAACTGTCCTGCCGACCACTTGTGTCCAGATGTTACTACAGCGACGTCTGATTATTGACTGTGACCCGGTAAGTGACTTAAATAGAGTTGGAATGATTTGTTGATTAATGTGTGGGTTGACTGTCATTTTTTTCTTTGTCATATACAACAGCAAACAGATCCTGACGCTTTACAAACCAACACACTTAATCAAATACTTAGATACCATTAACCCTTTAATTTATAGAGTGTCGTCTGCTACAGGTCTGCACATGCATCTTTGGATTACCGTAATTATATCACAGTTTGCAAAATGGGAAAAATTCCAATGGTTCTCGAGAGCTGAGATGTTGTACTTTACAGTGAATATGGTGTCATTACGGTAATTTCACTAGCACGTCTCCCAGTAGCCGGCAAAATAGCTGATTTACTATAAACTACATCGTGTAAGAGTGTAACAACAGTGATGATGAAGCAAGAACAGCAGAAAAACACTTACCTATAGCCATAAAAATCTCATTGACATTCATTGCGGTCTTAGCTGAGGTTTCCATGAAGAGCAAACTGTTGTCATCTGCATACGCTTGTGCTTCCTAAAGAAACAAATACATTTATCTGTAGGTGGCTTCACAGCAACACACTCAAAATATCCTTTAATCTTAAAAAGGTGTACCTGGAAATCTACAGCTCTCTTGTTGGCGAGGTCAGCTTTGTTCCCTGCCAGTGCAATAACAATATTCGGGCTGGCTTGTCGCTGCAGCTCCTTCACCCAGTTCTTTGCACGTGTGAATGTGTCCTTAAAAAAAAAAAAAAAAAAAAGAGAGAGAGAGATGCCGTGTGAATAACCATAAGACACTGAGCTTTCAAACTTTAAATCACTGATGTAAGTTTAAAATGTGACTGTAAAAAAATTAAAGAGCAAAGGTCTGCAGCTGTCTTCCTGAATTAAGCAATCATAAACCTGGGCTGGCAGACAAGGGTCAGTGAAAACAAATGACATAAGACTTGTTGGCTGATGTCCTGCTGCAGGTCGTCTAACTTACTGTGTTGGTGATATCATAGACCACGATGGCAGCCTGGGCTCCTCTGTAGTACATAGGTGCCAAGCTGTGATACCGCTCCTGTCCTGCAGTGTCCCAGATCTCAAACTTCACTGTTGTGTCATCCAAACATACCGTCTGTGTGAGGAAGGCAGCTGAGAAGACAGAACACAGGCGAATTATAGAAAACAATGACTTATTTCAAGTAGTAGTAGTAGGATGACATAAACTAACAATTCATGGGAGCTCATACAGTAAAGATGATGATTTCATGAAGGTGTCAGAGTATTTCAACCAATCAGAAAAATCCTCCTATTTTTCTGATTGCTTGAAAAGCTCTGACATCACATGGGTGCAGCATGTGGAAGCTACATATGCAGCCCTGTAATGACTGCTACACAAAAACACACACAACCTTTTCATACAAGGTCGAATATGCCTGATTTTTTCCTATGCTTGTTCATTACCATCGCTTTAAATTTCAGTTATGATAAACGTGGGAAGAGATGGTGCTATACTAATCAGATTAAAAACTTCACCCCCTTCAGAACTGACTGGAATATAAAGAAAACGTGTCATGGAAACACACTGACAGACAACATGCTCTCAGGTGTACATTACAGTAAAACACTGTGGTTTATGAATGGAGGCAAAACTGCTTTCATGCATGGTTAAACAACCAGGCATCACATGACGGAGGGGACTGAGCACTCACTTACAGAGCACATACTTTAAAGGTTTGCAACCTTTAACCAGGCGTGCAGCTGACCACAAGTTCAGAAGGAAAAAAAAAAAAAAAAAGAAAAAACTGCTGACTGGATCTTTTTAAGTGTCTGGTGAGAGTGAGCACTGAGTATCCTGTCTCTACATCCTAGAGCCACATTAGTCATAAGCAGCTTCATACAGGAAGCAGACGGACAAGTTGGTTCAACATGAAGGAAATGGATAGAAAAGAAGAATAAAATACAGAACACAGCAGTGGTTACGCAACATAAGGTCTGCATCCTGCACACATTAAGTGAAAAATTAACAGCCAGAGGTGCATTAGTGCTTTGTGTTAAAGAATGTTAGTGAGAATATTCATACTGTTTGAAGTGCAGTTTGTTTACTGTAACGCCTTTAATTCAAATGTGCTAAATCACTTCTGCAGTCTTGGGATATGACACTGAGAGGGAGGAACAAGAAAAACAACAACAACCAGGTAGCTGCAGGTGATCGTTTGGTTTTTATCATAGTTCTCTGAGAAAATTTAACATGAATCCAAACACTAGAAAGCACCTGCATGGATGAAGCTAACATAGCCACATGAATTCTTGTTGAACTTCGCCATAGGCCCCGTTTAGACCTGGTTTTAAGATGTGTCTCAGGCAATCAGATCACAACTGGAGAGCTGAGACGTTTGGATGTCATGATGGCGACATCAGGGCCCATGCACTCGCCAGAAGACCAGATTTTGTAAACAGCTCAAAATAGAGGAGAAGGCAAAATTATTCATGAAGTATTGTACATGTATGAGCTGTTCACACAGTTTCAGGTGAGAGGACAAAATTGCTTATGTGTTGCAAATGAGTGCAGGGGGAGATGAAGGGGACTAAATGTGAGAAAAGTAGTGCCTTTCGGTCCTGCATCGATGACGTATTTCCTGCTTTCTCCTTGTTGGGGATGCATCAGGACACATTTGCATCAACACTACAAAAGCAGACCACCTCTCCACATGTGGTTTGGGTGATCTCAATGCCCCTTGGTAGTTTTTCACACTTGTATTAGTGCTGTCCACTTGTGATCCATCTTAAAACCAGGTGGAGACAGGGCTGTAATGTAGAGAGACCAACACTCACAGCCCCAGCCCTTTCATAGTATCACAGAAGATCATGTTCTGGCTTTAAAACTTCATAAAGCTCCTTGGACCAGCTTCACTCATTAGCAGGAGGCTCAGGAAATCCCCCATTGTTGTCTAAATTCCTTTCCAAGTAAGCCTGCTCCTCTACTGCCTAAAAACTCCTAACAAAAGACAACATACAGTCATTTTTCACTTGAAAACATTAAGACGTGTAATTTGATTCCACAGAGTCAATATGCATGTTGGCCATGTGTGAGGAGCTTGGTGGCTGAGATGAGTCAGGTAATCAGCTGCAGAGAACTGGTTAAACCACTCCTGCTCCTACAACAGGGAAGATTAAGACCTGCAGGTGAGCAGCTCCTCTGTGCCGACATGTTTTTTATGCTTTCTGCTTGTCATTGTGACAAAAGTGGGCGTGAATGAGCACAACATAACTAGTAATAACAAATCTGCACAACACCAGAATCACTCATTATGGTCTTCTCAGGATCAGAAATGATTTGCCCAGATTTACACAGTGTAGGCAGGAAATCCTAGAAGAAACCCCCTCACCTCCGATGGTGCTCTCCTGGTACTCGTGGAACTGGCCTTTGACAAAGCGCAGCACCAGGCTGGATTTCCCCACTGCCGACTCTCCCAGCAGCACTAGCTTGAACTGACAGATCTTGTTGCTCGCCGCGGTGCCGTTGGTCCGTGCTGGTCCGCCTCGCCCTGCCATGTCGCAGTGTTGAAAACTGGGAGAAAAAAGAAGGAGCCGGGGGGAGGAGGGTCTACGGGTGACTTCGGGCCTGGGATCGGTGAAGCTGAGCTAGACGGGGCTCAGGCAGGTAAGATGTGCCAGCAGAAGAAGAGGTCTCACCAGTGGGAGCTGGAAAACACAGTGTATCCAGTTAATGAAACAGCTGCAGTGTCTGTGAATGTGAGAGTCAAGTCAAAACCACAAATCAGTTCCTTGTTCCTGCAGGCAGCACTGACGACTTTGTTGAAGACCACCAAACAATAAAAAAAAAAAACAAAGCTGCTGACACCAAAACTGGCATCACACTGAGCCTTAAGATGAAGAGTTATTCTTTAACCTTGTTTAGTATAAACAAGAACAGTTAGTCTTACTTGAAACTCTGTCCTGCTCCCACAGGTTGTCGTCATAATGTTTGATTAACTTTTAAGTTAATAATAATAATCATAATGATAAGGAAATCAGCATACAGTCAAACATTAGCCAACACATTTGTTCTGGTGACTCATCTCAGAAAATGTCTCCCCACAGTCTGAAGCATGACCAGTGTCAAGATGTGTGTGTGGTTGTTTCCACGTAATGATACTAAAACCAGATAAACTCAATAGTTGACATGAATAGTAGCTAACCTCAAAGACCAAAGCTAATGAAAAGAATTAAAACCTGTAACTTTTATTTCTGTGAACTGAGACATAAAGCTGGGTTGAAAATAAAATAAAATCAAAACTTAAATCATAAATAATGATTCACAGAGTTGAATATGGCACAAATAAGCTGGAGAGTTTTCAGTGTCAACAGCATACCAAGATACCAGCATGTTGTTCCCTTTACTCCCGCCTGCTATGACTATCTGAAACTTGCCTAATCTTTTTTTCAGTTGGGTGATACAGATGAGGTCAGCCAGCTTCTGCTTGGTCAAAGGACGGGAAACACAACTCAGCTTAAAGCAGGAAGTGAAGATTGCAGAAGACGTGTTTTAGTGCTGAGCATGTTAAAACCTGGGATGGAGTCAGCTCTGCCACAGGTCTGTCACTGTGAGCTCCGAAGACCAGTGGGAGGCTACACTACTCCCCAGAGAGGGGGGGTGAGAATGAGGAGAGGACATCAGTGCAGATAGTTTGGGTTGTACTTTTTTCTCAGCTGGTTGCTGAGCTGGATTTAATCTTTAGCATGTGACTGGAGAGCATGGCTTTGTACACGAACCAGTCAAAACTACATACATTCATATACTACCCCCATTATGTGCTTCCTTATTTTTTTTTTCTCATGTCTTTTTTTTTTTTTTTTTTTTATAAACTGGATTTCAGAATTACAATAATAAAGTGTGGATTTACACATGTAGCATAAGAAATCCACAAAAACAATAACTGCAAATAACCTGATTGTTAAAGTAAACTGTTAGCATTCACAGAGGATCCTAATCTACTTTTTATCAGTTTCAACATGCCACCAGATCAGTTCACGCTTAATGTTGTTTTTAACAATGGTGTGTGAAAGCACAACATCACCAGTGCACTCCAGGTCACACTAGACTCTTGAACTTAGACAAGCACTTGGTTGAACAATTAATCTGTCATCATTTGAAATACATTGTTGTAAATTCTGCTGGTTAAATGAAGCCAGGTGGTTAACATGGATTTAAACCATAGACTGTATATAAAAACGGCACAAGCTAACATGATGTCACCTGTTGGTTTGTGGACTCCCATTGTGAAGCCAGGATTTTGGGATTTGAACGTCGCCATGTTGGTTGTTTGGACCATATTTGGATATGAAGGGAGGGGTGAGAAGGCGGGTCTGACTCTTAAACAATCAAACTAACCACCCCCCTAGATCTTCCTGTTTGAAGCCTAATATCTACTTCAATATTTTTTTCAGATGGACCACCAGCTAATGACATCTGAATGACTGGTGAAATAAATCTCGAGAGCCTTGAGAAGGCAAAACAGATCATGTTTCTCGATTAAACATTTGTTTTAGCTGCCACAATACATCTATTAATAGGAAAATAAACAATTATACTATCAAATTCTCCACACAGTCCACGTTCTGAGTGATGATGCCACAACTGGGACTTCAAAGGCAGCACAGAAGCAGCTGATTGGCTTGCAATCAGAGCCTCTTTCTTACACTGAGACAGACCTTCACACATCTTAAGCAGCCCGCCACTGAAGCTTTGATGGCATCCTTAATGGGCGCAGAAAACCTCCACAGGGAAGTGGGTCAGAGAGAGAGAGAGAGAGACAGTGGGACATGGGTCAGAGAGGCAGGAAGAGGGAGAGCCTGTGAAATATTCATTGTGGCCTCCTGTATGCTCTGCTGCCAGCGTGATATCCAATCACTTAGCAGGGATTGCAGCGCATTAAACACCCTTATATGTGAATGTGCGCACAAATGAAAAACTCTCTCATAGATGTGCAGAATTACTAAAACCTGAAAATAATGGCGCACATGTCATCACTGTTGCTATAAAAGAAACACCGCGATCTCTCACAGCAAACTAATGATTCTCTACAGTGTTGTACAGCTTAAAAGAAAAACAGGAATTTACACTAACTGTGGCAATTATTATTACGGACATAAGTGATTTAATACTTTATATTAAAACTAATCAGCAAACCCTCATTGTCCTGCAAACTCGAACAAAAGATCAGGTCACAGTTCCTCTGACCAACTTCCTGAAGAGTTTTTATGACTTTGAGCTTCCAAGAAATTTCTTAAAATACTGTCTCTGAGACAGTCTGAAACTGTTACCTACTTCAAGAAAATGAAACATAACGATTCATTCTTATTATTAGTTTGTCTAAAGAACAGGATAAACACTTTGCACTATCACATAAACACACACATTTGGTAGTATATTTCTCAGATTATACTTACATGCATTACCACATATGGATTGTGTATTTTGAGAAATGTGAATTCACACATTCCACTGAAACAGCGGTCCAGCAGCCTGTTGTCACTACAACAGTTTCAGCAAAGCAAGCAGGGACATGTGCAGTTGTTTTTATTTGAAGGGTGAGGTCCTGGAAGAATTGGTGGCATCTGAGATGAGGGGCTGCACAACCACTGTCCTTTTGTCTTTTATGCACTCTCTTTTTAAAGTGGCAACTTTCCATGGCCTACACAACACTGGCAAAGGTAACATTTTGCCCCAAGACAATAGCAAAGATTCAAAAGCAGAACCACTGGAAATGCTCTTGATCCACATGAGGTGCTTCTACATGTTTAAGTTTCTAATAAAGAACGGCTTTGACAGTGAGAGTTTAGATGGGAAAGTGGTGACATAACACAGGAAAAGCAAGCAGGATACTCATCACTAGCAGCTTGCAAGGCCAGTAGGAAATCACAGGAACTTCCTTTACTCATGACTTCTGTGTAAAAAACTCAGTAACCAAACCACGGATAATCACCAGATTACACTAACCTATGGCTTGAAGATTTGCCAACTGAAACATAAACGTGAAAAAGACGTTTGTCAAGTCCCATAATTGCTGATTTTCTGAGATGAAAACTTGGATGTAAGGTGTTCTGCCTTTCTGATGAAACTGAAATATGATGTAAATATTTGGTTCGCCCATTAACATCTAGTAGGAATGAAAACAACAAATCCTGCCTATTCTAAACAAGGGTCACACAACTTAAGTTACCTCAAAATAGCCTTGGTCCCATTTATGATTTTATGTTGTATTTGGTGAACTGTAAAATGATAAATTGCAATGTTTACTCATTTCGTCATATATTTTAAAAATGTGAATTTTGGTAGAGTTGATTGCTACCAAAACACACATAAACATAAGAGCTTTAGAAAATCAAAAGACACCACAGGGCCTTGTTTTAACTTAGAGATTTAGATAAAGCTGAAACACAGTCTGGGTTACTGAAAAAGTCACACTAACAACATAAACATTACATTATAGTAGTGGGGTAAATCCACAGCCCTTCCTCCCCTTCAGAGCTGGTTTGTCGAGATGGGTGGCAACTTTAGAAAGAACAAGGTCCATCCACCATAAACATTAGAAGAAGTCACTGTAAATCCCATCTCTGTCTCAAAGGTCCAAACACTGCTCCCCTTATTAAACCATAAACATGCGCTATGAAGAAGATACACACATAATATGAATATATTGGCTGTTAAATGTGAAGAGACACACGTGGAGAGACATAATGAAATGTGTGACAATTTCAACATAAATGCTGTCAGCAGAATGACACTTTTATGACATGATGGCACAGCGAAAACTGCCTGAGAGTCAGAAACTGTGAAACACATTCACTATGCCCGAGTTCAAGCTTCAAGGCAAAGCTTGTGGATTGATGTATGGTAAAAAGAAATGTTCAATAGATCTGAGAGACAACCAGCCACTTATGCATCTGTGACTCGACTGTATTTGTGGTTTCAAGTAGAAAACCAACTATTAATCACATCATAAACTAAGGGATTATAATGTTGTTATCACATAATGTTAACATTGTGTTTCCAGTGTCCCAAGTATTAAGAGAAAATATTAAAAAGTAAAAAGTTTTGTCTGGTTGTGACAGTCAAACAGCTTATACTATTAAAAATAATCAACACTGTACCTTTATTGCCCAAAATGTTTTAGTTACCTCTGATAAGCAGCTGCTAGCATTAACTTAAACGACATGACACCGACTTCTGAGTTGTAGCAGCAGCAGTTAGTTTGCTAACAAAATGACCGTCGACCTGATCACTGTACCGAGCAGTAGCAGTATCCTGCTCCCGTGAAATGACCCACAGATACATACACATACACAGATAGGTGAAGCTCCGCTCTTTAAACAGGGAGCTCTGACTGATTAGCATCAGCTATGCTAGCAGCTGTAGCCCAACTGCCGAAAACGTCACTAGACAACTTTCCTTTTCTCGGCCCCACGTCGTCAGCTGTTTGACATTTGAGAAACTCACACTGCGTGTTTCTGTCCACAGCTGGCGTGAAATAATGTAAATACGCTTCTCAGGAACATCTGTGTCACGGCTTTTTGGGAGGAGGAGGGGGAGGCTTTTTTTTTAACCAATATGTGGGTCTCACAGGGGCTAGAAGCTCGTAGCCTGTCTCGATCCAGTCTGATGGACATTTCGGCTGAGCTGGACTTGGGTGATCGGTCCACAGCAGAAAGAAACACAGGAGATCAAACTACGGCTGTCGGTTAAAGGTCCGACGTACACCCACGCTCCATCTTTACCCATGCATCTGATCATTTCAAGTTGTTTGACTTACATTACTTTTTCTTCTGTGGCTGGTCTCATCAGCGGCGGCTGTCTGCTTCTTCTTCTTCTTCTTCTTCTTCTTGGGCTCTGGCCTTCCCTTCCGGTTAGAGATTTTTCCGGGAACCTCCCACATGTCGTCATTGGCTGTCTGACCAATCAAAACACAGGACCACAGCAGGCTGCTGCACACAGACTGTATATTTATGGCCTATGGTTTATACTCAGATTTACTAGTATTAGATGAAGTCATTAATATCCTGTGAAGGCATTAGTTTAGTTTGAACATAATCATTAACCTGATTTATGTTGCAAAGCAAAGAAACCCTGTTTTGCCTCATTTCAAAATATCTTTTATAAGAATGAGGCAGAATCCTCTTTGCCTGAATCAACATCAATTTTCAAATGTAATTTTAGTTTCCTCAGTAAAGTTTTATTTATCATTCACCTACTGTCTGAGCATAATTCCACATTTACTCAGCCCTACTGTACAGTACATGGCACTGATATGTACTGTATGTAAAAGAAGTCATTTCTTTCTATATGTTACAGAAGACGACTAGCTTTCTCACACATTCAGATGATCTTAATATAAACTGCATTTTTAAAACATAAGTTTAAATGTAATTATAATTAATTTAACACCCTATCGCAAAATGTTGCTGTCAACTTATCACACCATTGTGATCAGATGGTCTTTCTGTTCTTACTTTATCTCAGTTTGTTCTCAGTTCCAAGGTAAATATTCAAATGAATATTATTCATGTTTGAGCTCAGTGGCTCAGTTGTTCAGCAGTAGTCTGACTGGATTTAATGTATCACAGTGGATCAAAATTTGAACAATTCTGACATCTGATTAGATAACATAATCCAGTTTTGGTTTTGATCTGAATCAAACCTTCACTGTGTGTTTTTCAACACTTGTCAGTAGATTTAGGATATAGTATGTGATCCAAAACAAACAAAGGATTATTCTGCTCTCAACAGAAAGGTGGAATCAGTGTGGATTTTAGTAATAAAATGTTGTTTAAACATTTAAATCATTTAGTATGTTTGCATTTATTTATGTTTGGCACTTGATTTTTGTAAACAGTTATTGTTACAATTTGTATCTATTAAGTCCTTCAGCACAGAAAAGTAAAATAAAAAAATAAAGGATTTTGTACCATGAAAAAATCAATATCAAACATATTCAATATTAAATTAACAGATAACTATGGTTGAACACTGTGTTTTTACTATATTACTGCTTATCATTCACAACTTGGTCAAAATAGTGAGATAAGAGGTCTGTGCAAAGAAAAAAAACAGAAAATGGAAAGGATGTTCGTGTTGATCTGATAAGTTTTTTACTTGGATCAGAGAGAGATCCACTCCAATTTTGCTTTGAATAATCAGCACAATAATAAAACAGATTACCTGATCCTGGATAGTAAAGCATGCGATTTCCAAATCTGGATTTTTCCAATCCAGATTGAAGTTTGTTTTTTTTAACAACTGGGTCATTGTGATAAAATGTTATTCTTGCATTTGTTGATATAACCACCTGCCACCACTAAGTGGCGCTGCACACCTGTAACTCAGAGCATGCATGTTGTAGGGTTAGGGTTAGCATGAACACACTGTAGTGGGGTAATTGTTTCGATATCCTCGTGCTAATGTCTTGCTTCCTACCTGGTGTCAAAAACACACGCATGTATATTTTTATCAATATCCAAACAATCTTGTATTGAGTGATAGCAATGATTCAGTTATAATTCATCAATAATATGATCAGAAAATACATAAATACAACGATTTAAATTTTTTATTTAGTTGTGACAGAGATTCAACATCTGTTTGGGTAAGAGGATTTTAATAAATGAAAATTTTACACAACAATTCTTTAATAGTAAAATAACAATTTCATACATATACACACTAGATTCTGATGTCATCAGTGCAGTATTTCTTCCATGTCCGAAATACTCCCTCTTGTACCATAAGATTCATTATTGTCTGTCCTCTCTTGATACACAGAAGCTCTACAGTCTCTGTTTGTTATGTCTCCAGCAGAGAACATGCACGGTCCTGGACAGCACTGGATCCTACTTGGTCATTCTGTCTGGTGCCATTGATGGGACCCTGTGCATACTGAAATGAGGACTTTTGTGGGTGTGGTAAGGCAGCGTGGTACTGTGGCTGGCCAGTTGGAGGGATGGAGGAATGGATGGGTGTCTGGGGCCTTATCACACCACCACTCTTTTCATTCAACTACATAGTCCAGCCTACATAGATACATACCATACATACATAGGTACCAAATCCAAAATGGCTGCCCACAAAGACACTGGGTATGTAGTGTTTTTATTTATAGTATCATTTAAGGGTAGATTTTGTTTTTAAAAATGGTTTATTTTCCGAAATGTTTTGTATATTTTTCTTTGAAAAATGATGAATTATATTTTCACCTATAATAATCAGTCATCTTGAAAGACACATTTTCCATACAAGGGTGTTATTTTTGTTTTAAGGCCTAAACTCTGCAGATGATCCACAATTTTAAGGAGGATGTTATTTAATCAGTGTACACATACTTTATGTTGTGGTAGGATATAAACGGCTACCACAGCTACACGCGCGAGCGTCTCACACTTTGTGCGTCACATTCGACTTCTGTGATTGGTTCCCTCTCAGCTTGCTAGGCCCGCCCTCGAAATGAGAGACAGCGGTGCAGCTCCAGGCTCGCACGTCTTTGTAAAGTATTCTTTCAAAGCGTGTTGGGCCTGGTTGATCAGGTAAGCGACTTGATGTGTTGGAAATTAAATCTCTTGATTGAAGAGAAGTCTCCATGTGTCATTTTACATAAAGGAATACGCAGGAGTCTTACAGCACAAAGAAGAAGGCTGAAAACTCCGACAACACTTTTCCCATGTTCAGCTTTATTTGGGACACTTTTGCATCAAATTATGGCTCTGAATTTTGTACATGTATCATTGACCTTATCAGTGAAAGGGGTGGCGGGTGCTACACAATAACCTCTATAAGATAATGTGGATAAAATGAACAGTAAAGTCATCTGTAGTCCGCTGTAGTTTAAGATGTGCGCAGTTCCTGGTTACTTTCCAAACGTCACTGGGAGGAGGAACCTCTGGGGGCTTGATTTGCTTGAATTTCCTTTATATTAGACCTAAATGAAAGAACTTCCGCACATCTTCAGCTGATTCCTAAACGTAAACTTCAGGCGGCTGATTCAGCATCATTGTGTGAGTGCGTGTGTCCAAACTGTTCAGGAGAGAACTGAGGAGTTTGGTAAACTGCGTGGTGAACAATATCGTAAATAGTTTTTGTGATTTAGTCTAAATATATCACTTAGAGACTATCTCTCTGTAGCAGGTGGGGTTTGTTTGTTTTCATGCACACAGTGAGGTGAAGAGGCTGCAGTGTTCATGAATCACCCCGATGGATTCCCTGGAGCCGGAGGAGCTGCACACCTTTCCGTCAGAATAAAACATCAATGTCTTTAATGGAGAACCCGCACGCATTCCTCAGCCAGCTGAGAGATCACGACCTGATCCCGGAAGACAAATACAAGGTAAGGATATACCTATAGGTACCGATATACCTAATAGGATTGGATTAAGTCTGAAATCCCAAAAAATCCCACAGGCAAAAATCTTACTGAGATAGTGTTGCTCTCTCACCATCAGACAGAAGCAGTGTTCAGTGTATAGCATCAGTGCATCTGGATTATGCCTTGTTTGTCCTCTCAGAGTGTGTCCTCGTGTTTGCAGTAGTTGCAGTTGTTCAGTCAGATGTTTGTGTCCTGTAATGAAAGCCATGGGACCTCAAAGCTCCTGAGAACATCCAGGAAGTCCAGACTCGGAACCAAATCCTACCCCCCCATTTTCAGGCATGCGCTTCGCGACGCCACCCCCAAGTCCGAGCGAGGTCCGGTTCCGGAGCTACGAGCCTCTTCAAAACTAGGGTTAGTGCCGAAACTAGGGTGAGGGTTGTGGCTAGGGTTAGGGTTAATGTTAGAAAGGTCCTAGAGACTCGGAACCAAGTCCTACCCCCCCATTTTCAGGCATGCGCAGATCGGAAGAGCACACGTCTGAACTCCAGTCACGTCGGAATATCTCGTATGCCGTCTTCTGCTTGAAAAAACAAAACA
>OOFC01016568.1:0-25516 GCA_900323345.1 Pseudochromis fuscus
TGGGCCGGAGGTGCCATCATGTTGACATCCTCCTGATAGAGCTGCGGCTGGGATTCTGGAGCAGCCGGCTCCGTGTTGGACTGGTAGGACGGAGGGACCTGGTGCTGGTACGGCGAAGCATCCTGGGGCTGTGGTTGGCTGACGGGAGAGACGTCACCTGACCTGGACGAAAGTGACTCTTGTCTGGGTGGTTTTGTTTCGGGCTTCTTGGAGAGTCTGGCTTTTTTAGCTGCAGGTTCATCTTCTGCCTTTTGTCCTAGAGGTCAAGATGAGAAAAAATGATTTAAATAAACTGCTGAATGCACTGACAGCACTACACTGACACTTACAGTCACACTCTTATCTACCTGTGCATATTTTACAGTTGAGGTCAAACAGATGAGTCCTGTGTTCAGCAGTAGTGTCTTTGAGCATGTTACTGAAAATGTCCGGCATGCTGCTGCCGCTGTTCCCCTCAGAGGCCTGAGCTGACGGAGTGGAGCCAGATTCATCCTGGTCCTGTGCACACACAAAAGAAGATCTCAGTCAAACCTTGGACGACAAACTGGAGCAGACTATAATCACTCTGGTGACGACCACAGTTACTGTGCATCGCGGTGTTTTGTGGAGGGTGGACTGAGCTGAAGGAAGACAGTAGGAAATTGCTTCGTGCAAAGGTGACAGTAAAGTGTGAAGTAAGAGAAAAGCAGCTTGCCACCACTTACTGTAGCAGAAGCCAAGCGAGAAGATGAAGCGGAGGCAGAGATACATACATCTGCGTCAGACGTTGGTGGAGCATCGTCCACATCCATGCTGTGGGAGCTGGAGTCGTGCCTGTTGCCCAGTTTGGACTGGCCTGAATGGGCCCTTGAACCAGACGACTGAAAACCAGAAAAACAGTTGTAACATTATACAAATGGTTTGACTGAACAAAACATATTCAGGAGCTCTCTGGGCCTCAAGATGACCTAGAGGTGGTTGTGTAGTTAAAACAGAGTGACAGTCACCTCTGAGGCGTCGGGCTTCCTCCACTCAGATATCTCTTTGGACAGCAGCTCCTCAGCGCTGAGCCTCACTAGTCTGAAGGGACTAACCTCACCACCCACCACCCTGTAGAACAAGCCCTGAGACAAACACATCACACGTAAACATGATGCTTCAAAGTCACAACATCTCATGGTTGCAGGTATCCCCCTTTACATTCACAACACTGTAAACACAAGATAAAATCTGAGTACATGCATGAAGCTGTCAACTCACTTTGTTTTTTGGATCTTTCAGGTTGAACATGAGCGACCTGTATTTGTTCTTGTACTTGCTGTCAGTGCTGAGGCACAGGTTAAACATCTCCTTCTCAATGGCGACTGCCAGTCTTCCCACTTCACTCTCTGTCATTTTCAGATCATCACTGTCACTCACCCTGAAAGCAACAAACACAACAAATCATGTTTTAAGGAAAAAAAAAAATCACTTTCAAAAACTTTAGAAACAACTAAGATTTCAGGACGCTCACCTCTTATAGAGGATGTCTGTCAGTGAACGGCGGATGTTCTGTCTCATCTGGTTGTTGGGGGGAGGCGGCATGGGGGACGCAGGGGGCGGTGGATGTGAAGATCTGGAAGACGAAGAGTGGCTGGATGGAGCTGAGGAAGATGGAGATGATGGTACTCGAGAGGAGGAGGAGGACTGACTGTGGGAACTAGTCTCCTTTTGTTGAGGCGGCTTCTTAGGAATGGTGAAGTTGGACTTGGTGACTCTCAGTGCTCCTGTGACGTGGATAGGACCTGGAGGGTAGGGGGACGGGGCATGGACGGGTGACGGTCCTGGTTTCTTGGACTTGGCTGCAGTTTTACTTGGGGGTGTCGCAGGTTTCTTGGACGCCTTCGAGGTGGCAGCTGGAACTGATGTCTTTTTCCCCTTGGAGGACACCTTGGCTGCTTTAGTCGTCGGGGACTTCTTGTTGCTTTTGCCTGGTGTTGTAGATGCTGGAGGTGGTTTCTCTGGAGCTGGAGCTGGTTCCTTTTGCTTCGGTTCCTTCTCACTCGGCTTCTCCTCTTTGGGAGGTGCTGAAAACCAAGAACAAGATCCAGGATTTTAAAAACAACGCTCTTCTATTGCAGCATCAGTAGATACAACATACAGTGTGCTGGTGTCACAAGATGAAACTCAAACCCCAAACAGAGACTTCATAATCCTTGATGTGCACACACTGCAAAAAAAAAAACACTTTCAAAATAAACACAAAGTTGACAACTGAGCAGATAAGTAGTCCCTCTTTATTTGTAGCAGTGACAGCAGGTACATTGTGCTGTGAATGCAAGTCCTCTTCTCTTTAGAGATGATCTTCAAGAGGAGCTGATGGCTTCCTCCTCATGAGCCAGGAGGACTCTTCATCCATATATCCATACAGGAGAGAACAAACCCTGCACAAGCAACCTTCTGCAAACACCACCAATGAACCTGCAGCAGTGATAGAAAACAAAGCACACGAGACAAGCAGCCCCCAACCACTCACCCACTGTGTCCATGTCCCTGCTGATTAAAGCATGAATGGACGATGACACTGCTGGTACAGAATCAGAATAAAAATCTAAATGTCATTTGGGAGCAATTTAGATGACGACCTTAAAACTGATCACTGTACTGAACTCTGACCCCAACCAGGACCAGCTCTCATTAATGGGTCAGTCATTTCAATGAATACATTTGGTCAAAACCTTCAACATTCACATAAAATACAAAGTGACTCGATTTGAACCACAGCTAATATGGCATTATACTTGTCTATTATCTCAATATTCTCTCATGTTAAAGCTCCATCAGCATAAGCATTGACCCCACTTCACACCCACTCAGTGTATGAACCACAATGTTGTGCAAAGCAACCAAAATCCACTGTTTTCTGAAGTTGTCACACAAGTCAAACTATCACTCAGCAGAGTAGAAGCTGTGAATGATCAGTGAGCTATGACTTCCTCCAACCATCAGTGACCGTTACTGATCTCCTGAACTGCCAGGATGCGTAACATTAGCACTTCCTATCCTCTCAGGTAATATCCTCAAAGTTCCTTCAATGAGCCTTTTCTAAAGTAGAGCTGAGACAAAATGAAAATGTCCACATTTCATAAGTTTCCCCATTAATATGTATCAAATCTCATCAGGTGCAAAATGTGTGAAAAATGTTGAAGCTGCTTCTCCCTCCTCCGGGTCTAGCTGCTGAGCCCAGGTCAGGTCTTCAGCCTTCATCTTCTGCTGAGGTCGTGTCAAACTTCACTTTATCCCAGCAGGTGGTCTGGTCTTCACGGCCGAGGTTCTTCTGGTGTCCGGCTGCTCACCATCCGGGATGCTCTGGTCTCCGTAGTGTGTGTAGATTGCAACAGTTGTATATGCTTGTTAGAGCTGAACTGGGTCAGGATATCCTACAGCAAGCAAACACTGCTCACATAATCAATCGAGGCATCCAAAAATCTGTTTATCACCTTTTATTTTAAAGCCAGTTTCCCACGAGAAGTGATGCATCATATTTAATTTGAATGAAAAACTTTGAAAAACAGCCACAGATTAAGGGCAGAAAAATCACACAAGGTTTGTGTTGAATAGCTGATATCAGGTCAATATGACCCATCTTCATAGGTTCACATTAACATGAGACACCTACCTGCTGGAGAAAGAGAGGCAACGACCTTTTAGAGACCAACAGCTGAGGTGATGGACCCAGGGAGCGCAGAGACTTGTATGGGCAAATATAGCAGGTAAAAGATCTCACTCCATTTGTGCACAGACACACACACATACACACACACACACACACAAACACAAGCCCATTCATCTCTGCCAGGAGCTCTGAATCTAACTTCACCCTCCTCTTTGTGTCTAACACATTTTTAAAAAGGTTTTCATCAACTGTCCTTTTCAAAAGGGGAACTCCAGTGATCAAGTGCTGTGTTAAAAAAAGTAAGAATTCAAATCAAGCAGAGGCATCCAGACTTTTAGTCCATGGTCAGGTCCCGATCCAGAACTGCTGCATTTCCTGTGATATCTTAGCATCATTTCTTAGGCCAAAAGGGAAAAAGGCCAATTCTGACTGACTCCAATTTAATAGCGCAGCCTTTCTGTTAAAAAACTAAAGTTTCCAATTCAAAGCCGACATCACCCTGGTGACATCATCAGGGTTCGTTTGTATGGAAATCTCCTCCAGAGCTACAAAACTCTCACTGTTAATAAAAGGATCTTAATGTGTCCAATCTGTGGAGTGCCCCTTTCAAAATAAATACTCTGAACCACTGAATACTTACCAAACACCGGGGACAACACTTACCTGTTTCACAGCTGCCAACATTTCATTGAGTAACAGAATCTTTACATGATTAAAATCACAGAACCTTCCAACTCATTAGAACGTGTGGTGCACAGATGAGTTCATCTTGTTCTCTCCCAAATGCACTGATCATCTCTAAATGAAGTTAGCACGACAGGAACCACATTTATAACGAAAGAACAACAATGTGGTTTCAACAACAGCCCGAGACCTTCAAAGAGATACATACACTTTTTGTTTAACACTGTTGGTGATATGGGTGTAGTCTTTTCTGGTGTTACTGCAATGTAATTATGGTCGCTGGACCAGGACGCAGTGGCTGGCGGGGGCGGGTGTTCCACGGCATGCGCATCTTCGTCGTCCTCATCTGGATCAGGACTGTAGTCTTCCTCGCTGTCCGACTCCTCCTGGGTCTTCATCAGCCCTCTCCTCCCACTGGCACCACTCCTCTGAGTGGACAAGAAGAAACACACATATTTAGACGCTTTAGTAAATCAGAGAGATTGGATTACTTAAATAATAAATAAATATATTATATATTATATATATATATAAACAATAAATAAAACTACAGAAATGGCTAAACTGAATTATGCTGTGTTTTTAAAATTAGACTTCTTCTCAGACCTGCTGCCAAATGAAACTCTGCCCTGGGTAAAAACAATCAATAACTCCTACAGTCTTTTAAAGCACTGCACGTATCGTGTGTGATTAATATTTTGAAGCTGATTCATGGTAATGCTGCAGGCCTGGGACTGAACGCTGTTTAGAAACCTGGACATATTTCTCTGAAACGTGGACACTTTGAACTGAACTGTTCTTGGCAGGAACATTTAACTGGTCCAGGCTTGTAAGCCCAGAGGTTAAGTCCAGGCGCCGTCTTCAGGGTCCCGTGTTACACTGCAAGATCAGGATTTCTTCAAGCAGTAATTCTTCAGATTGTTTGCCAGGACATACATCACTGGAAGTGATGAAAGATCACGATCATCCAGGGTGAGTGTAATCACTCCCTCAGCAGTTATAATAAGTACATTTGAGTCCTTAAAGTAATTTCAAAAAGAGGCTGTAAGAAATGACCAATGTTTTATGTCCATATCCTGCAGTGTGTGCCTCTGGATTTATTTATATTTTAGTACCCTACTTGGATATTCTTAGCGTACTACTGTATATTGTTTAGAGTTATTGTATAGATGTACCTTAACCTTTAATACCTTAACTTGATGCTGTACCAGAGGGATTTCCCAACAATACATCCATCTATCTAAAAACTGCATTTCATTTATATTCTGACAATAAATGACAGAAGACACACCCACAGAATTAAACCTACAAAACAGCAAAAGCAGGAATACTCTCCAGTTATTATACAGCCCCTCCTATAACTTCATACATAATATTCAGTGTGCATGTGGCATTTTTCCTGCATAAAGTCACCACATATTCACTGGGGCTGGGAAACATCCCGAGTGTTACTGGACTCACATTTATATTAAAGCAGAAACTCTGGACGTCTGAAAAAACTTGCTCCACATAGAAGTGCATGTCAGTTTAATGTGGACATTTGTGGATCAGATTAAACTGGATTTATGCTCCAGTGTCATATGGTCAGTTACCACTGGGACCCCTCTTCCACCTTTCAGATGTCAGGAGGTGTCCGTGTCGACGCTTTCCTGCAAATTTTCAAAGCCAACAATCCAGCGTTCGAGCTCAACTCACACCCTCATCGGCAAACTGAGGACATGTGTGCTAGTTACAACGTAAACAGCTAAGTGTCACTTACGGATTTAAAAAAAACTGCCTCTGTTAAGACTAAATCTCAGCTGTTGACGTAATAAATTTGCTTATTCAGACAGACAGTAAAACATGGACATATGCAGAACATGGCAGTTTACAGTGAGCATTTGTTAAGCCTCCCTCAAAATCCCCAAAATGACTGTTGAGTGAATTTCAGATACAGGATAGTATTGTTTTCTTCAATAGTCACATCAAAGCATTCATTGTGTCTGGGGCTGAGCAACAAACAAAACATTCAGCAAACAACAAAAGGCCTAAACCTTAAATAACTTCTCAGATGTGGCTGAGATGTGAGATAAAGTGGCAGTGACACACACCACCTAAGAAAACTTAATGTAACTTGTGTTATTTATGGACTATCCTGTACCATTCATCTCATCAACACTCCTGCTGAAGGACAGGCAAAGGCCATCATGTCAGGCAGTCCGAGTTACCTTTGGTGTGGACTTGGTTTTCTGAGGCTTGGCCTTGTCTTTGTCCTTCTGCTTGGGCTCTTTGACATCAGTGATGGACTTCATGGCTGCAGCGGCATGTCTCAGGATGCAGTCGTTTCCACAGTACACAGAGTCTGGCTGGGCGATATTGTCGCAGCCAGGCCCGATACATTTAGGAAGGGAAGACTCGTCCTCGGCCTTCTGCCTCGTCTTCTCCTCCGGTGCGTCCGATGTCTTGACCTCAACGTTAGACGCCACTTTGTGCTCAGTGTCTGGTGGCGCTTTCTGCTCTGCTGTGGACGCTGCCTTCTTTTCTGCAGCTGATGCGGCGCTCTGGTCTCCTTTTGGTGGAGCTGGCTGCTGTAGTGCCTGCTTCAAGTCAGTACAGAATAAAAGTATTTTCATTCTGCAAGGAGTTGGAACAATGCAGAATTGACTAGTCATTTTTACTGATAGCAAAGGTGATTTGTAAAGAAGTGAGGGTAGGGTATTAGCTTGAGGTTGTTGCAGGCTGTACTTCACTGTGCTTCAAAATTATATGAGATATTATCAAGAATAGAGCAGATTTGGAGGCACTGGCCTCTCCTTACACATTGAGTAATGGATTTACAGCATAAACAGCAAATCAAACCATTAACAGTGGCATCATAGTAATTATCAACACATGTACTTGATGACAAAATAATATGGAAACCACCTCAAACAACAATTTATTGCCTGGAAACAGTTGGCATCAGCTGCGAGGACTTACCGGCTGAAAGATCTTTATCTTCTTTTTTCCTGTTGGATTAGTAGCTTTCTCTATCCGGCCTTTGATGCCCAGGTCCTCTGCTCCCTTCTCTTCAGTCCCGGTAGATGTGGAGGATGGAGGCGCTGCCACAGCCTGAACAGCCGACACGCTGGGGTCTGCTCCGGCGGCTTTCTCAGCAGTCACAAAAGTAGTCACAGCAGAAGCAGCATTAATCATGGAAGCAGCATCAGCTTTGGTCTTTCCGACGTCAGCGCTTGTAGAAAGGACAGATGTGGCTGGCCGGACCACCTGGTTTTTCTTCGCTGTACAGTTGGGGCAGATATAGTCTTCGCCATTTCTCTCCATCAGGCGCCCACGGGCCTCAGTGATGCCCACACAGTCCCCGTGGAACCACTCCTCACAGCGGTCACAGCAGATCATAAACCTGGTGAGGACAGGACAATAAGACGAGGTCGTGAAAAACTCTACTTTTAGACCTATGCATGAAAACTGGGAATCCAAAGAAATGTTCATATATGTCGTGTTTAATACAGAGAGTAAACCAGCACTGTGTCATTTACGTTTTTGTGTTGCCATTGAGCAAACTGTGACTAATACATGATGTTGTCCATCCTAATGAAACGTACCTTTTGTTGTGTCTCTGGCGACAGATGCAGTAAAGTGCATTGGGGTCGTAGCCTCCATCTTCAGACTCACTTGATGAAGAAGACGACGATGTTGAAGAGTCGTCATCGTCGTCATCATCCTCATCATCATAATCCTCATCCTCTTGCATCTGGGGCTTGTGTATCTGGGCAGCTCGAGGTTTTACTTCCTTCTTGACAACAATGATAGTCTTGTTGACGGGAGCAGGGGCTTTAACGGGTGTAGTTGCTCTTTTTTTATTGACGTAAGTTCTCATTGGTCCACGTTTCACCAGCGCTGCAGGCTTGCCTGTGCCGCCATCTTCACTCTCCTCCATTTCAACTTTGTCGTTTTTATCTCCATGTTCGTTCTTCTCCTCAGCGACGTCCGTCTTCTCCGAGTCCTGCTCTGACGGAGTCTGTGCTGCTGTGTTGCTCCCTCCATCTTCTGAAGCGGGATCACACTTTCCATCTTTTTTCTTCTCGCTGTTATCCTGCGACTGATCCTTTGCGACACCGTCTCTGTTGTCCTCCTCGTTCTCAGAACTTCCTTCATCTTTGACCGTCACGCCGCCACTTCCTCTGGTCTGTCTGCCACCTCGGGTTTTCCTCAGAGTCTGCTTCCTCGTACTACTTCTTGTCCTCCTCTCTGGAGACTCTTTGTCCTCTGCAGCTTTGCAGTCAGCGTTGCCATCAAAGCTGGCCTCCGAGGCAGTCTCCGCGTCAGTTCCAGTTTGGGAAGGAGGATCTCCACTTTCCAGACTTGGAGGAGCGCTCTTTCTCGCCCCTCGTTTGGTCGTCAAGAGGAACTCCTCTAGTTTATCAGTACGCTTAGGCTGTCTGCCACTACGACGCACGGGACAGCGGTTTTCAGGGCTGTCGGTTGCTGCCTCCACCGGCATCTCTCTCTTTGCAACAGTGGACCGACGGAAACCCCAAGTCTTCTTCACCTCACAGCTGGCCTTTGAAGGTTTATCTGGCTCCTCTAGCAGCTCTTTAGCCACATTGTCACCTTCTGTTTGAAACTGTTCCTTCTGCTCGCTATGGCCTTCTCCAAAGCCTGAGGACAAACAATTGTGGGATGCAATCACCAGAGAGCAACAAAACAACATTGCCACAAAACAGATTGTTGATCAAAACAAATCTGAAAATGATTTTCTTGAATTGGATACGACCCTAACTTACCCCATGATTGTTACCTTAATTTAAAATTACTTGAAATCATCACAGCAGCTGAAACCAAAACTGTGCCCAGTATTTCTACATTACAAAGAATAAAGAAGCTCATTCAAGGTACCTTGAGAGCAGCTATCCATACGGTCCTGGCTCTGCTCTGGCTCAGGAGCTAGAGAGAGCTCAGGGCTCACATTCCCCTCCATAGATGATGGAGTCACAATTTTCAAACTGAATGTCTACAGTTAAGAGAAGAGCACAAGAGACCGACTGTGAATCATGCTTTTCAGTTCACATTCTGACAATTACTTGGGGCTGCCAGAGTTTAGGATTTACAAGTCTGACAGAAATGTTTCTATTACGCACTCCAAAGTCAGAATACAAATACGACACTTACATTTTTCTCATCTCGTATTAAATAACTAAATCTTTCTTAATTCCAGTTCTACTGAGGGTACGCAATGGTGTCTCTTATTCATGTGATACTATTATTGTCACTGAACGGCTCTACAATCTCCCTACAGCCACTGTAAATGGAGAGAGATGTAATACTGAGAAAAACCAAAATAAAAATCTTCCATCAGTATAAATGATGACCTGAATATCGTCAACAGTCAGCACTCAGCGATCACTAAAATGTGGCCAGAAATTGAGTTTCCTGACACAAATCCTCAACATATCAAGAGCAGAGAGTAACACAAACTTGAGGGGATACAGACTGCCATATTTCATATTTGCTCTCCTTATCAAAAAGCTGTCAAAAGGTATTGTGGTTGTGTACGGGCATTACATCAACAATATTGACAAGTTATTACATTTTGCAATGAAATGATACACAGCTGTAGGTTTGTTTTTGTTTTTAAATGGGATCCAGCACCTTAGAAAGTGTCACATCATATTGTTTCACATACTGTTCTTCCTTCTGTCCCATCTGTTTGTAAAAACTTGTGTCCTAACTGTGCAAAATTTTATACCTACAATCATAACCCCTATAGTCTTATGTTACCGTTTAGGACGGGATAATGCTAAAAAGTCATTGCTGTGGGAAAACATGACAACATACTGGTTATTTCATTTAAAAATACAAATGCTTGCTGTTTTAGTTATCTGTATAGTTGAATTCAAGAGGCATGAACAAGTATAAAAAACAGAATGTCATGGTTAACAGCCCGGCAATAACAACAACACAAAGGTTGAAAACCAAATTTATGGTGGTACTACATTATTTTGAAATTGCTCATCTTCTTCACGATGGCAATAATTAAGGATGATGTGCTTTAGAGTCACAAATGCTATTCTTTACTTTGAGATATCGTAATAAAAAAAGCCAGTGTCTGTACCTGCAGTTCAGTAGTGACGGTAACAAAGGGACTTCTTCAAACAAAACAAAGGCGTCACATCAGTAATCATCAGGATGAAGGATCTGCCAGAAAGAGGAAAACACAAGTTAGGATCAAAGTATCTGTCGCTTCAGAGAAACACTGAGGTACAACACAGTCATGCAGATGATAAAAATATGTTTTCAATGTGACAGATTAATACATTTTCTAACTGGGACTTCACAGAATCCACAACTGAGCTCTTGCAAATGAATGAAAGAACCACATGAAAATAGAAGTTGGACAACTGCTTGATATATAAAACACCCAACAAAACAATAGATCTGTAGGCCCAGTGGATAATTAGAATCGTTTAAAAAGCCAAATTAAATCCTGAGTGCTATTTTGTACACTGCACCCAGAACACTATGGAGAAAAAAATCGAGCCAAAGACTGCCAGTGATTGTACAGGACTCCTCCAATGGTGTGCCTGTGGTCACGACACCGTGCCACGTGAATGGGAGGACAACTGTTGCCAAGAAAGGTGGGAGGGGTCCGTGGCGAAGATAAAATGCAACATTTTTACCAATCTAACATCACATTTCCACATAAATAACATCTTTCTGACATGTACACGAGCTATGCGACATGGTGGTTAACAGTGATTGAGACAGGACTTGCAGTACGGTGCTGGCCGACATCGTAACAGGGCAGCTGCACACGGCACATGGTATGATCTTAACGTCCGATCAAAGCCAGAGAAAGATACAGCGTTATTACACACAAACTGTCAAAAAACAAGTAAATATATAATAAACTGGGGAAAAATATTATAATGGCAGATTACTACACCGTGTGTACAACATTTCGCCAAACCACTCGACTGTTTGTTTGCTAAATCATGAGCACACCGGCTTCAAATATGCCGCCTAGTCGAGAAATAACACCTATTATCGGAAACACATTCGACTTTTTCTCATCGTGTGCCGTCCCACAATCACGAACTGCGTGTTCCAAAACGTGCACTTGTAGCTAGCTCGCTAGCTAGCTAGCTAACCGTAACGACAACTTGTAGGCATTAGCATTTCGCCCAACCCGCCAAAATACAGACACACGATAAAAAATAAACCACGGTAGAAATTTATTCTGTAGCAAAGGCAAACGTTAACAAATGTAAATGAGCGGAATCTATTTTATTGGCGGAGTTGTACACAAGCTAACGTCAGGCGCATCATGTTCAACCTTGCCCCTCAGATACCTGCACCAGGACACCACCAGCAGCTTTAAAAAATACCTGCACGAGGACGTATCCCACAATAATTTCACCACTACGTATCTATAGTATCAAATGCTTGCGTTCTACCCACCTAAACGCTAGAAATACCGACGTTATGCCCTCGCGCTTTCTTCGGTCAATCCTCCATTTTCGATTCCCGTTGGAGCTAACTGACTGCGGCAGATGGCTGACGGTTTTCAGAAAACGTACCACGGCTACAGCGCCCCCAGCGGCAGGGAGGAAAATTGCAGCCACGCCAAATACTGCTGGGGGCCTGTCTGCGGCTGCGCACTTACAAGAAGTCCGTCGATATATAATCATCTTTAAACGCTGAGAACTGTAACTTTATATTTTATTAGAAGCTAAAACTGTAAAGTGCCTAAACATAGTGATTTTAATAGGTCCGCTTCAGCATGTCATATACAGAATATATTTCAAAAAAACAGAAAAACAGCTGGCAATTCTGAGCTGACGTTTGCCAAATTCACTGAAGTCAGAAATCTTTACTTTTTCCTGAAATTTGCCACAGAACTGTATAAATTGGACCTCTAGAGAATCTGCATTTAATGTCTTCATAAGTGTTTTCTTCAGGACTATTGATGTACAGAGTTAATGAAATATTACAATGTGCCAACACTGTTTACACTTAAGAATACAGAATATAGTCTCATGTGTAGCGTTAATGTACAAATACCACAGCCAGAGCAACACATAAAAAAGTCCCTGGCAGCTTTAGAGACAACTAAAAGATAAAACTTAAGATAGCACTGTTAGTAACCAACCATTTTGTTCTTTCTGGTGAGTTTCAGAAAGTAGGTTCTTTGCTCTAAACCAGTTCACTTTGTTCACCCAAAGTTGAAACTACTGCTTGATAAGTATGTAGACCCCAGTTTGACCATACAAACAGCTTGTTTAAAATGTGTGTATTTGTTATTTTCTTTGCAGTATACAGCAGGCAACATTAGAATAACAAATAACTTAACATAGAATACAAAATAAGTAATTTACAGACATTTCTGTCAGCAGTCCTCTAATCTACAACTGAGGTGGTCCATTGCATGGGTTACATGTTTGCAGTCATAAACTGTTTAACTGTTGTCCATTACACTATGTGTAGGTATCGTAACACTCAAGCATGCTTTGAAGAACTTTATACTGACAGCTCTCTGTATAGACAGAGGAGGAGTGCATGAATATGTAGTATCAGTTTTTTAAACTGCCCCCTTCTAGTGGTTACTACTATCTGCTGCCACTCTTGTTTTAAACCCCTGGACATTCGGGGTACTGTGTAAGCCCTGAAAAGGCAACAAAAATATAAACAATTGGAATTATTAATTTGGAACAGGCTTTTGAACAGAACAATTTACATAGACATATCTTCATAGTGAAAAAAACAACCTATACATTTACATTTTCAAGTATGGTGAGCTCAGTTATGACAACGTGACAGCAACGTTGTCAGTGCTCTTCTCCATGTCACAGTCTTTGTCTGATGGTGCAGAGACTGGCGTGTCTCTCAGAGAGTTTGGGGCACTGCTAGTCTGTCCTAAACCTTTGTTTGGGAGGTCTGCTGTTGGTTCAGCCTCAGGCTCTTGCTGTGGGGCTGTGGCTACAAATAGAACAAAAGTGGAAAAATACATTACATGTATGAAAATGTCACCAGTAATGTGGGTGGCGATAATGCAGGCAAGTAATTGACTGGAAGCTACCAGACAGGGTCAAGAACTGACATAAGACACGACAATAATCTTTGTTTTTGTAAATGTCATCAGTGGCTTATTGACACTGGTGCACACTGTTACCTGACTGAGTGCAGGACTTCATGTGTTCAGGCCAGTGGGCTTGTTGACACGGGTAATCGCAGTAGCTGGTGTTCCAGCAGCAGTAGAAGATGGCCTCTTTTCTGCAGTTAGCGCACCACTGTTTCTTCTTCGTCTCATCCACTGCCTGCTGCTTCTCCAGCTCCATCTGTTTCTTCACCTCAGTCACCAACCTTTCTCTCTCCTGCTCCAGACTTTGCCTCATCTCGGCCATTGTCAGCTCTAGATTGAACATCACAGGCATAACCAGTCACCAGCAGA
Organism: Pseudochromis fuscus; assembly: GCA_900323345.1. Taxonomy (NCBI): domain Eukaryota; kingdom Metazoa; phylum Chordata; class Actinopteri; family Pseudochromidae; genus Pseudochromis; species Pseudochromis fuscus. Next base: position 13,749 of record OOFC01016568.1, read on the forward strand.
ACTCACTGTGTTGTAATACTGCGTCTGTAGCAGGTGATTAAACCATGTCTCACCAAGATTGTGCTTCATTTCCGACAACTCCTGTTGATGCAACCACTGTAATTTTTCTATTTCAATTCTCAGTCGTCTTATCTGTAAGAAAATATGTGGGCTTGTTAGGAAAGGAAAAGGGTCACATGCAAAGCCAGTGTTGTGATCTGGGTGATATTCAGTCTCTACAGTGTCATCAGTAAACACATACCTCTGCTATTGTATTCCCTGAAGTACTTTTAGAAAGGTCATTGTAAATTTCAGTCATTGTTCCTTTGATTGCATCCATTATCTGGAAAAGATGATATACCTTTATTATGTGGATTCATATATTTAATTGTTGGACCACACAAACATGATTCTGTTTAGTGTCATCTTCAAGCATCATTTAATGCAGCATGCAGAAAAATCGAAAACTAACGTATCTCATGTGTTAGACACCAGAAATGTTTCACCATTACTAAAACCAGTTGGACAATTACAAAGCAAATGTTGGTGAAAAAACATACTAACTTTATTCGTGTACTTGGCTATGTCTGCAGCCACGTCTGCTGAAGCAGTGGGGATATACAGGTCTGTTGCCCCTGGTGACGAAGTGGCGGCTGTGCCTAAACTTGATGCTGCCATCATGGCAACAGAGGCTGGGCTACTGGATACCAGAGTGACAGCTGATGTGGAAGTGCCGAGTGGAGTGTCTTTTTGTTGATGAACCGCTAGAATAAAAAAACAGTATTAAAGATAAACAGATGGGAAAATATGTAGAAAGTGTACTGTCGAAGTTACATTCAAATAATACAAATGATTAGCTCTTTGGAATATACTGTATGTACAATAAATGTAAAAGCATTGAGTACTACAACTACTAATAACTTTCACACGCAGGGATCTTGATATACACTGTTTAACGGCATACTTGGATACTGTGAAGTTTACCTTTAACAGCCTGTCTGGTCTGATAGCGTGTGCTTTGTGAAGACTGTGCAGAAGATGAAGAGACTGCTGTGGAGCCATTTCCAGCAGCTTGCGTCTGAGTCAGCACCTGAGCCTGGCCGTGCCTGGGAGACGACGCCTGGATCTGCGCGGTCGCCACAGGTTGCTGGTTTTGCTGCTGACGCTGCACCTTCTGCATGTGCCACTTCTGAGAGGAGGTCTGAAACTTGGCGGTGGGATTCCACACCACAGCTCTCTGGACCACCGGCACAGTCTCTCTGGGCAGCAGAGGGCGCTGTTTCTTCAAAGCCGGTGTGGTGGAGGCTGAGGATGAGGAAGGGGGTGTTGCGGTGGCACTGGACACAGATGTAAGGCTAATGGTTGCAGGGGAGGGAGCGGTGAAGGAGACCATGGTGACAGGAATGGCCATAGGGGACTGTGTGGAAACACTGGAAGGCGTGGAAGGGGCTGTGCTGTTTTGAGATGGGAGCGTCGACGCGGTCAGAGCTTTACCTGCAGGAAAAAGCATGTGCATTATTTACCGGTGTTGAAAACGTTCACTGGGGATTTTCAGAAACAGTTTAACTCTCACCTTCAGGCTTAGCAGCAGAGTCTTTAACAGTGTCTTTTCTGCTCCTCCTCCTGTCCTTACCACCCTGCTCCTCTCCAAGGTCAATAACCAGCTCCCTCTCTGAGTCAGAGTCCTCCACTGGCACAGTCTGCTTTGTCTCTTGTTTGACGTGAGACTTTTCTCTGGGAACAGGTGACTCTGGAGGTGCTTTGGTCTTCTCTGGACTCTCTTTTTCTGAGTCAGTGTTTATTTTCTCCTTACTCGGTGCATCAGACGCTGTCACGCTGGCATCAGCAGCTGCAGATTCAGACGCCACCAGCAAATCTGCTTTAGCCTCCTCTTCTTGGCTTGGAGAAGATTGTTCTTTGAGTTTAGTTTTGCTGGGCTCCGTCTGGGGCTCCTCATCAGGTGCTGGGTCTTGGCCGTCCTTGGTCTTTTGCTCCTCATCACTGGCATACTCACTGTCACTGGAGTCTGATTTATCAGAGTCTTCAGAGTCACTGTGTTCCACACCTTTATATACATCCACAGAGATCTCATCTATACCTGCACAGCAAGGAAAGAGTCTATCACAGTACAGTTCAATATGTCATAGGATTTAACTGTGAAGGAGCAGCTCAGTAGGCCCAAAATAACTCAACAAAAAACACATCACAATAAAAGGAAACATCCCCACACTGCAAACAACTTCTCAGTGATGGCACCACTAGAAGTCCAAACAGAAATATTTCAGGTAATGTTGTAACGTCTTTTATCATCTCCAGGTTCCTCCCACAGTTCATAGACATGTTTGTTAGATGAACTGATTATTCTAATTTCACCACAGGTGTCAATGTGAGTGCGCCTGGTTGTCTGTGTGTGTGTTGGCTCTGCAATGGACTAGTGGTCTCTCCAGGGTGAACCCCTGTACTGGACGGACAGGTAAAGAAGACACATGTATGATGGTGTCTGTACTGACCCAGTTGTGCCTTGCAACTCTCAATGGTTTTGTCCAAGTTCAGCTGGAATCGGCTCTTGAGTTGTCTTTTTGGAGACGTTAGGACTGGTGTGGCTCCTTGTTTCTGCTGCACGGTCTCACTCAGCTCCTTCAGGTCCATTTCTGCCTTACTTCGGTCTGAGAGTATAGATATGGGAGCATGCAGGAATTCATCAGTGTCAGAACTAGAGACAGAAAAACCTTATTTCCAGATCTAGTAGTGACCTGTATCTGTATTACTACAAAAGGTTTACCGAGGTTAAGGTTCAGAATGCTTCCTGTTTGCGGGGTCTTCTCCTGCTTGGAGACCCCAGGAGCTTGAGAGTGAAATGGCTTCGGGCTGTCCAAGGTACTGCCTGCAGGACCAGGCCGAGGATGGGCAGGGGAGGCTGTACAGAGATACACTTCACTTTAAGTCCCCATTTTTAATTTAGCAGTACCCATTTAATGCATGGGTTACAAGACATTATTGTAAACATTTAATTCAAAATGTTTAATAATCTTGAGTATTTTTTTAGTAATTTCTCCCATATCAAATCTGCTTATAAGCCATTGTTATGGTTGTTGTACTGCTCAGTGTTACAGTGTAATACCTGTACAGTCCATGGACTCTTCTCCTGTACTGTATTGACTGTTTGCTGCCTTTGTCTGGGACTTGTCTGCTGTTTCCTGTTCTCCATCTGAGCCGGTATGGGCGGAGGAGTTGGTGCTCATGGGGGAGCGAGGCATGTCAGTGAGAGGGAGCCGCCGCCCTGCAGTGCTCCCTCCCACCCCGGCCCCAGGCAACAGGGTCCTGGTCAAAGTGATCTTGGGTGACGCCGTCATGTCGAAGCTCAGCTTGATCTTCTCCTGTTTCTCAGGTTTGATGGGCGTGGACGAGGGGTTGGAGGGATCCATCAGCATCTGGAAGTTATTGTCAGGAGTGTAGGGCGTCCTGAAGGGGGCGTAATTAAACACTCCAAACTTCTTTCTCATGTTCTCCACGTAGACCTCCATCTCTTGCATGGCACTGTTGAAGATGCTTTTGGTTTTCTTCACAGAGAAGGGGATCTCCTTGGACATGAGGTAGCAGTTGTTTAAAGGAACCCAAGCCCTGAAAGATTAACAGCACAAGTGTTACAACAAAGCCTGAGATGTGCCTCCAAGTCCAAGCAACTGAAGGGAGGATACCTGTCGTGCTGACCAAAGAAGCGAGCGTCCACCTGTCCATCTTTGTCCCGCAGAGCCTTCGCAGGCCAGAATGGAAATCCTTTCAGCTTGGCCCACACCAGAGGGTGCGGGTTACTCTGCAGACACACAGTAAAACACAAGAACTTCAGAGTTGTACTCTAGTGACCGATATTTGAATGGGTATACAATCTGATGGCATCATTAAAAGAAACTACAATAGAGCAGGCAGCTTACACAAGGCTCACAGAACCAGTTGTCTCTCTTTTGACAAGCAGACAAATAACACTCAGGACAAACTTCAATCTCATTCATCTGGAAAAAATCAAGAGATATGACATAAGTTTCAGCTGTCAGGTCTAGTGTCACATATGTTGAAATGCACTAAAATGATTGATTCATATACTTACCTCATGTTCACATATTTTTACTATGACTTTAGCTGTAGCTGTAAGTTTGTGATTGCCTGAAATAAACAGAAACATCCATATTAAACTATTTCTACACAAACTCAACTAATTCTATCATTGAAATGTTTTTAGTTGTTGAAATCCAACATTATTTCAATGACAGGTCAACTGAAAGAAAATTGTAATGAACATCATTATGCTATCTGCATGTATTAATCTGAGTATACTGTAATTAAAACAATAAATAAAAAAGGCCTATTAAATGCTGTAGTAAATTTTACCTTTACTAATTTACCGTATTTTCCGGAGCGCACCTGTCTACAAGTCGCTATTGAATTTATTCAAACAGTTTCATGTGGTCCACTCTGACCAGGTCTGATGTGACGAGGCTAAATGTATCGGCGGCACGGAGCTTGCTAGCTTGTAAAAAGCTAACGAGCTTCATGCCGCCGATACATGAGAAACACAGATGTTTAAGTGAAAAAAGTAGCGGCTTATAGTCCGGAAAATACGGTAATCTATCCATCTAACTGTCATATTATAATACAGATCAATAGCCTCAGAAGACTGTTCTCACAATATGAAACATACCTCCATTGTATATAATACAGTTGTGCAAAATCCATTTAGCATCCGCCAAAAAGGCCTCTGTGCAGCCATACATTTTCTTTTTGATATTCTGCAGAGACAAAAGATGCTCAATCGTCAAACTGTTTGTTATTTTTACACACACTCTATAAAATAAATATGTGTCGCCGTGTTTTACCTTCTCAAGTGTGCAAAGATCCATCGGATGAAAAATGTACTCTGCATAATCCGGATGCTGTTCAAGAGACACTGGTTTCTGGAAGGGTTCGGTCTGTAAAAACGGAGTTAACAGAGAAAGAGAGTGAGGGTCAACAAACGCTAAAGTTAAACTCACTGCACAACTGCCCCCTCTACCGCACACCAACATGCTACCACCATGCTACTACTAAAAATTCTAAAAGCCGCTTCAAACAAAAGGAGGAAAACCAGTGGAGGAAGAAATCATGACGGGGTCTTGTTAGTGGTGTAATTGATTACCCAATTAAATGTCTTTCTCTGCGTGGAAGCTGCATGGGGGGAGCGAGATGACAAGCGGGGATGATCCTGCAAGAGAGTGAGAGGGGCAGCTGTATCCTCACCACCAGCTAGCATGTTTACTTTCATGGTTTCCAGCCATGACAGGCCCATTATATTACAAGGACTGTGCTTGTTAGTTCTGTTATTCGAAATTATTTGCACATGCAAATCAACATCATATCATGCTGGACTGATATGTGAACAGGTTCAGGGTGCAGATCTTAACATCTGACACAAACGATGGGAATACAAAGTCTTTTGGTTGCAATCTAAAAATCAAGAGTGGCCAGAAGAAGAATGCATGCTGGTATCCAAGTCATACATCTTATCGTACCATCAGAAATCAAAATGAGAACAAACAGAGTACCCCATCTTTAAAAAGGCTCTCTGCCTCAACGCACTGTTATCAGGTTGGTCGCCTACATTCCTTAGAAAGACAGGGGTTACACAATACTTACACCTGGCTGTTTCATCTTCTGCAGGGCAAACTTTAGGAGGTAAGACAGCTGGTCTATAGTTAGCATCATCATGGCTTTGCTCTGAGTCTCTATACACTCGGCAACTGTTATTTTCTAAAAGACATCAAAAGGAAATGAACATGTTGTTTATATCGCATTACTGCACAGAACATGTGTTTGTCATTTACATCCATACTTACTGTTAAGTCCTCCATAATTAAACAAATATTACCCTGGGTTTTGACTAAAGGCTTTGAGTATGGTTTACAACACTAATACACTGTTCACATTCCTGCGCCTGTACCTCACACTCCGGACAGAACCAGTCGCCCTCGGGCTCAGCTGGTAGTTTGAGACACTTGGCGTGGTACACCCTGGGGCAGAGCTCACAGCAGAGCACCTGGCCCTCGCGGTGGCACAGCCAGCAGTAGAAGTCATTCCTGCCGTCCTGCGGTACAACATCAACAGGGTCTGTGGTGAGTGCTGGCTGCTTCACATAGTAAAAGGGACCATGTCTTAGTTCTGACTGGAATGCAGGCAAAAGAAACACAAAGTTGGGGAAGGTCAAAATCAGGCCAGAGATTAGAGAAGCCAAGCAGACATGCAAAGCATCAACAGAGAGCAACGCTAGAGTTACTGTCCAAAACACAGACTGCTCTGAGCTGCATGTGTAACACAGTAACTGCCGTCTGATGTGTCGGCCACAACCACTGAGATTTCAGAAGCAACATTTCTTCTAAATTCATTGCGATGAAAATTACATGAAAAACAACAAGTCTTGGGTTTTATTCTCAGTCGTGTGGCTTCAGTCTGTGTTTTATAACATAACTGTCCCCAGTGCACAGAGGAGTAAACACTGTGCACACTCCGGATCAAACAGGAAAAATTACAGACATGTATATATACTACTAATTATCTACAGAGGTCAACATGATACACCAAGTGAAAGATACTAGCAATCATTTACCTATTGTGCATTTGTGAACTGCTTTAAGCACAAAGCAAGCAAAACATGCACATGAAAAATGCGAGCTAAACCGTAAGCCACAAGTGACCACATATTTGTATTCAGACTGCAAAGCTTTTCACCAAAACAACGATAAAAGCACTTGTTGAAACTACATGTGCACAGAGTGTATTTTCCCAGGACTCAGTACTTGGTAGTCTAGCAGAGTATTAAGCAGCAGAAGGTCAATGGCAAATAACAACCTGATTAGATTGCTGCAGAATCCAGTGAGAAGGAAAACGTGTATTAACATGTCAGACCTACTCGCCCTAACCATGGCACTGTGAAAAAACACTGACACAACACACTAATAGGCTGCAGTGAACAACATGCAGTGTGTGCAATACTCAATCATTAGATTCCAGTGGAGCACATCACACAGTAACTTATGATGTACTTTAATACTATCACAATATTTAACTCATATCAGACAGCTGGAATTAAATGGTAAGTTCATGGTATATCATTATAAAATTAATATACTAAACACATGATGTGTCGTTGTTCAAATACTAAACATCAGTTTTGCAGTAATGTCTGAACTACAGAGTTTGTCTCTCAGAAATGCTTCTGCCTCAGCAGCTCACATATTATACCACTGCTGTCAGTTCATCAATAACACAAAGTGACTTGAATTTTACAGTAAATAAAACTAATTCAATTGAAAGAATTCTCTCCCTATTGGCTCTGATGTTAAGTGGCCACCAGTTGTGAGTGTGGCTGCACTGAGCAGCCTCCAGCTGCAGATATGTGTAACGTGTGTAGGATGTAGGACTGTGTGTTCCTGCAAAAGAACATTGATGCTCACTGAACCAACTATGAATAAATACAACTCTTCAAATACTGACAGAACATGAGGAGCACATCACAACTAACCACTCGTTCTCTACAGCACAGGATGGTTATTGGTTTAAATCATCTACAGTATTAGTCATGGTGTGTAAAACATATATCACTGCACTTACAAACACAACTTCTTGAATCTGAAGGACTGAATGAAGCATCTCATGATGTTTGGATTGTACTGCTGAATAATAATTTATAAACAAGATGACGTGAAATGATTTGAAAGTGGGCTATATGTGTGTATATATTAGGCTTCCTGCTGAGATTAGACAGTGTTTACTGCACTTTACAGTAAACAAAATCCTCGTCTGGTAAAGGCAGCTCAGAAAAGAAAGGAAGCTGCAAAGAAAACTCCCTCTCTGTCCATGTGTGTGTGTGTGTGCACAAAAAACTGAGTATACGCCTGTGCAATATCACTAAAATATGAAATGATTCAAAACAGTATCATAGTGTTAAGTGCATGGTATATGACTCAACACAATCTCTACACAATAGACTTGACACATTTCACCAGTGAGATTTCCTCTTTCATGTCTTAATATTATGTAAGACCACCACGAGGGCAGAAACTTTCATTACAGACTGACTTCTTGTTGCTGAAAAAATCTCCATCAGTATAATTTATGTAATATTAATAACTTAGTAGGTGTAAGTCAGTGTATTAATCAATCTAGGAGTAAAAGTGGGTCTAACTTCTTTATTTTGGTGGTTTTATATTTAAAATGATGGGCCGTGGTGAGTGGTACCTGGTCTTTGCTGCTGCTAACTGCACCTGGTTTTTTCTTCTTTTTCATTGGACAGGGTGAAGTTTCAGCCGAGGAGTGGCCGTTAGATGAGTGGGAAGGACTGGGCATCTTTCGTTTCTGGCCCATCCGCTCTGTGGATCCCGTGTCTGGAAATGCAGACAAAACTCAGTGACGACAGAAACCAGGAAGAGCTCATCGATGACCACACAAAGCCCTAAACACACCACAGATGACATTATTTTTCCTGCACTCATCCAACATATGGAAGCCACACAGTGAGCTATGAAATCAAACAGTGAATACTAAACCTACCAAAACACTTTACTTATCACAAGTACAGAAATACTGTAGGTGGAGAATCAGACCTTTACCAACCTATATAAGAACAACCTTGCATAGTGTGCGCCCACCTTTGGATCGTGTTGAAATCTCCATTTCTTCTGTTACAGCCTGTTTTTCTGTTTTTCCCTCTTCGTCTGCCACGCTGATGCACAAGAGAGCATTGTCAAGTGTATGCCAGTCAAATGTAACCTACAGCTGAACATTTGTCACAGTTATTATTCACGCTATTATCATTGACATTATGTAAATGTCATTAAAGCAAATACAATATGGTGCATGAGGAACATTTTGCAGCAAGATCATTACTACACTGGTTTAATAGTCTAGCAAGATACTAACCCCTTAATGCACAGGAGTAAGGTGCAGTGGTTTTTACCCCATTTAAAAGTAAGAAATATTACACATTACAAAATGCTGAGTTGTTTTTACCCGGAAATATTAAACTAAATACATGTTGGGTTTATTTAGCCCAGTAAAATGCTGAAAAATGTTAGGTCAAAGTAACATATTGCTGAAAAATGTTAGGTCAAAGTAACAAATTGTTGAAAAATGTTAGGTTGAAGTAACAAAATGCTGAAAAATTTTAGGTGAAAGTAACAAAATGCTGGAAAATTTTAGGTCAAAGTAACAAAATGCTAAAAAAATATTGGGTAAAACCACTAATTTTTGGGATAAAAACAACCCAATCTTGAGTAATAACAACCTATCTTGCAGGTTAAACTAACCCAGCATGTAAGTCTAACATTAACCCAGTTGTGGGTTAAAACAACCAAGCATTTTATTGAAGTGTTCACAAATACAAATGATTAAAATTTCTGTATTACCACTGTAATAGATCCCTGGAGAAGTTTAACCACAGTCAAACAAACCTCTAAATACACCCCCCATATCCTGCTACATTAATATTATTCTAGATGAGAAATGACAAATCTGTCATAAGGATCCCACCTAAAGCAACATAATCCTGGTTCGAGGTTGAGTGACTGGGAGCAGAACCATAACATGTAAAAGTGTATTTATTCTTGAAATTGTTAACTCTAGCAAAGAGCTGAACAAAACACAGATGTTTCATAGGCTTAAAAGAAATAATTTGATTGAATCCAACAGTGTTTGTAATTAGTTTTGTATTTCAAGGTTTAATTTCAAGAAATATTCTCTTTTTGGGGGAAAATGCAGAAAACTGTGAATGATCTGTTAAATTTGGATTTCACCAGCACGGTGAGAAGTTGACAAAATCATCTGTTTGGTTCCTCAGCTGGAGATTCAACACAAGAAAACAAATACTGCATTAAAACAAAAGGGCAGCTGGAAATAGTCTGTAAAATGTCACATACCACACATTTAGCTTCATGCTGGTAATGCTTTTCACTCTAATATATATATACTCCAATACCCAGAAATACTAGCAACACAAAAGGATACCACACAAACCATATATATGTGGACTTCTCTAACTGAAGCAAAGAAAAATAAAGCAGCTCAACATATTGTATGAATCTTCAATTATAAACAGCAGACACCTTTTCCTACTGGCCTACAGGTCTATAAATAGTACACATGAAAACACAGAATCTGAACAGTCTGACATCCAACAAGTGATAAACATGTAAACACATAAAACAGTAAGTGATATCCAGTGATCAGGATCAACATCTCACACTGGATTGCACAATCACAGCCCCAGTTCTGTTGAGGATAAAATCACAATGAGCTGTTAACCACCTTTTATCCCAAATCCGCCAAACAGGTTTTTCTTAGTATCAGTCCAACGAGATTCACCTTGGTGAGCAGGTGCCCTGTTGTCAGTCCTATTGTTGCTGCCATCCTCTGACGCCACAGCACATGCACTGGCCTCACTGTTCACATGACTCCAGTTCTGACATTTTTTCTTTCACTCACACCTGAGGAAATTTGAATGTGCTGTTTTCATTCACTGCTTCTAATTCAGTGATTTTGTTCACCACCACCCCCCCTACACACACACACACACACACACCTTTTATCCTGCTCTATCGCCACAGGAGGATAACATGCCACACTGCTCATCTGCAGACACAAACAGGAGAGCAGTGAAATGGCTTCACTGGCCTCCTCCATCTAACCTGTCTGGACAGCCTCAGACAGTTTACCCCAGCAACATCCTGTCCTGTCCAGGCCAGGAAACACAGCAGCAAGACACAAAGGGAAAGAGAGACAGGGACAGGAGGGAAACAAATGCTCCCCATCCTGGCACAAACACATTTCTCTTAAATCCAAGACCACAGATCATCCAGCACAGCCTACTGTAACCTACTGAATCATCCTTTTCCACACCCACCACTGCCACAACAATCATGCCTCAATGTAGGAAATGAACAGCATACCTTTTTCCTTACTCACATACAGATTCTTCAGCCTATTCTTTAATCTTTATCAATTATTGAGGACGTTGGGGGGAAGAGGGAAAAGATGGGTCCAGGTTTCCCAGAAGGCCTTCTCTCCCTGCTGCTCTCTCCTGCAATTTTCAATCAATTCAATCTTTAACCTCGGCTGCGAGCCGCCGATTGGCTCGGGCACCACACGGAGGTGCCTGATTGGGCGCTCGGCTCGGTGTGCCACACAGGCTCTCTTCTCCCCGCTCTCCTCAACCACAGTGCTGCAATGCAGAGAGGACTGATTCTCGCTGTCACTAAAAAACCTGAAAACCAAGTCCCTCACTCCCTTAAAACCCCAAACAGACGTATACTGGCTGTGTGCCTTTTATCAGACATGTAAGATGCAGCCCTACAGGCTTGACAGTGAGAGGATCAGATTCCCTCCCTCGCTGTGCTCTCAACCAGTGTATGTGTATGGCGTCCATTTTGAAGACTCTCTCTCTCCCTCCCTCTCTCGCGCTGTCTCTCTCTCTCTCTCTCTCTCTCTCTCTCTCTGACCACTGTGCGCACTGCACACACAGCACGTACACACGGCACCAGTCAGATCTGCTGTACAGGACCACATGCAGCTTATTATGTGCCCCACCAGACTGATATGCAGCGTGGGCCCTAATAGTGGACACACCGATGGGGCTGGAAATGTCACAGGCCTCCCCGACGCCATGGAAACCAGGTCCTGCTCCCCCCCCCATCCCCCCTCCCTCCTCCTCCAATGCTTCATGACACAAGGTGACTGTAACAGCAAAGCAATGCATTTTTTTTTTTATT
>OOFC01016568.1:25536-38910 GCA_900323345.1 Pseudochromis fuscus
AATGTTTTTACCAATCGATATGCATTTTATTCACTCAGTAAGAATTTTAGATTTGAATTATGGACATTTTTAACACAGTGGTTCACACACACTACAACTGAAAATTTAAACCCATGGATCCTGGCTGCAGGTCCAAGAAGGTCATGTGGTGGCTGTTTCAAAGGCCCCCTACCACTCTGCACTGTGTCTCGTCAGTGCTGCTTCTCGTTTGTGTTCAGAGAGACACTCAAACGCTCTTCTCCTCTTCCTCTGCTGAAGAGCTTCTCTGCAGTCATCTCAAATCTGACTGGAAGGCGTGTACCTGCAGCCACAATGTGTAATATCCAAAGTAGCAGGATTTAAATAACTACCACACATGTGTGAATTCCCCTTTGGTGGATCCAACTTTTTTTTTTTAAATATACATTTGCATATTCATATCATCTTTTTGTAAATGGGAAAAGAGGCGTTTATGTCATTTTAAGATTTTTCAAACCAGGTAAATTAAGATTTTTTTTTTTTAAATGGAGAAACCAAGCCATTAATCAGAGCAGAGTATTTTTGTATATAATCAAACATGCCTGGAGGGGACCTTTAAAGACAGACGCCAAACTGAACAGGATGTGTGTGTAGGTGTAATGCAGATTTAAGTGTGTCTGCACCAATCCTCACGCACTAGTGGAATGAAGGGATTTAACGCATTACCAGGCACCATTCACAAAGCACTGAGTGGTGGATTTGCTGTTTCAGTCAATGCAGACTACTCCTGAACCCTGGGCAAGTAACATTATGTGCACTATTATATCCAGGTCAGAGTTCCCCTGGTTGTATTTCTAACAGTCTGTCAGATACTAATAATAATAAAATTAAAAAAAACAACACATATTTCATATTCTACCTGAAATACATCGAAATCATAAATATAAAATTGATGAAAACTGCAGGAAACAGACGTAATCATCACACGAATTGAACATTTTATATGATTCATGCAGACAGAAAACCAACGTCATTACATATAAACAGAATTCAATCTAACCTGGTCGACTTTAAACAGGTTTTCAGCCTCTCTGGATCAGATGAGGTTTCTATGCAGAGCCTTTTCAGAGGAAGTCCTTCCCTTCTTCTTTCCTTCTCTCTTACATACAAATACCCAGTGTGCTTGGAGCAGAGGGACAGAAAGGGGAAGCTCTCTAAAATGGCTGACACTCGGCAGCAGAGAACAACACTGGGAGGCAGTGCACACCATTAGACACAGGCTATTCCTCCAACCCTGTGACAAATAAGCTGCTACAACATGTTTAACTCACAGATAATTATTTAAAAAAACTGTTGACCAGCTTAAAGGATTAAGCCCTTTAAAGGTTTTATTTTTTTACTCCTGATATAAAAGAGGGGATCAATCTGAGATGAAATGGATTTTATTTGAAATGTAAAAGAAACAGGCATTCAGACCATTTATAGTCCGCTTCTCATTGCTATGTTGGTCTGGCAAACAATTAACAACAGTACCCTGCTGCCTTGCTCTCATTCCAGTTTGAGGCCTAAATTAAACTTGCTGTGCTGTCAGTTTACCATCTGTTAATTCCTCTGGGGACTCCCTCCTGCACTGCTCCCTGTCTCTCCCATCCTGCCTGCCTCCCTCACCGGGCCTGTCATCTTGACAGCACAGGCCAGGAGCAGCCACAAAAAGCTCAGCTCTCTTTTGAACTTTACAAAAAGACAAGCAGATTTTCTCAGTCACCACACTGTGAGCACACAATGACCTTGCACTTGACCCATGACCCCCCCGACTGCACGTATCCACAGAGCCATCCGGTTAGCAGAGGCCGTCTGCTGTACTGTACCATGCTATGCTCTCCTTCCAGGCTCCACTCCTATGCTGTGGGGTGACAAATGCTCTTCCCCCTCCCCCAGTCTGTCAGACAAACCTGTATTATTACTGAGGCACGGATCACACACAGTGGCTGGTGCCTTATCAACATAGAAGTATATGTGAAAAACAATTAAAATAGGGCTTACCTCTGTGGATGCATGGCTATAAACTCTGTGTGATATGTCAATGCTTATTAAAACATGGAGGACAGCCCTGTCAGCCCTCACCCTGCTCAGAGCACAGCCACGGCTCTCCAGGCCGTCCGACTCCACTGTTCTGATAAAAGGCACACTGAGACTGGCCACACGTGCTGACAAAATGTAAGGCGGCTGCTGATTGGCTAGCGCATTTCCTGGCTGCTTGTCTTTTGTTTAGCACAGGCAAGCTGAAACGCAGTACTCAGAGCAAGAAGAGCCAGGCCCGGATCAAAATAGTCATCCACTGCACACAAATTCACCAACAAGACGACGACACACAGCTGCTGGTTGCTATAGAGGAGATCTGTGGTGTGGTTGTGAAGGGTCACCAGCAGTTACATGCATAAACAGCATGCCTGCGTGTTCCTACGAAGGAATGTGTCTCACAAGTCACCACCCTGAAGTTAAACTAACCATCATGGGAACGATAAAGAAACTGCTATATAAATAAACCAAAGGGTAACCAGGCCCAACATGAAGTCTGCTGTTTGTTTGACCTATAAAGGCTTAACAACAAGGCTAAAACTGCAGAGTAAATTAGTCATGTGGTTATCCGGACATTGGCCTTTGAACTGGTTTACTACATGTTAACAATGCGGTTTCAGTGACTTGTAGTTTTTGCTGTATCACTCCACCACAGACAATGATTCAACAATATTCTCAACATTTTTCATTTCCATTTTGTATTATTAGCATTTGTTAAAAACATATGTACACATATATATTACACAAAAATCCTGTGAAATTTTCATCTGCACTTATTTCACAAGAATCAATACTTTGGGACATTTGTGACCTGTGCAATATGCTCTGCACGTTTCACAATGTGTGTTTAGAGAAACACCAGCCATGGCTACTAAGTCATATCCAGGCTATAGCCAACCATCCTGCATTGTAAAGATTTATGTATTTATCTTCTTGATTCTCAATGTCCACACAAAACTGGAACTTGTCACTTACTGGACACGAAATCCATCTACTGAACATTTAGCAACATCACAAGTTATACACCACTTCACTAAAGTCTCCTGCTGTAAATTCAGGCTATGCATCATCCCAGGCAGCATTAAGCTGATATACAGTATATCATGTTAGATTGTTTTGTGTTTTTGGCAAAATGTTTAATTGCTGAAATTCACTGTTTATTGCCGTTAGCGCTGCAGTTAGCTTTGCTTTTTTTTAAATATATCATAAGATTTGACTGGTAAGGTGCCTGTATATTTCAGTTAACTGGGGCCCCTTCTTCTTCTACAGGAAGTAAGACCGCACTGACCTCTTGTGGGGACACTTTATCACAGCACACCAAACACTGGGCCAGAGATTCTGTATTTGTGTCAAGCAAAACCAAATAAATATAATATAATACACTGTCTTTGTCTGAAGAGAGGAAGCATTCGAGTGTTATATGTATGATGCAAGCTGCAAAACATTGGGGTTAATAATAGGGTGAGGTTTTCATTAGTCCTCATTATTATACATTAATTTACTGAGATAAGAGGCTAAGCTAGAGGTGTAGGACCTCACTGACTTCCACACTCCGATCACTGTCTATGTATTTTGTCACAAACAGGCCCCATGTCAAGCTACAAAGTGCATTTTAACCCTCCATTGGTTTCTGTGGCTCAGGAGTCACAGTCTATGCAATTTTTAAGTCAACAAATTAAAAATGTACTCACAATTTATACTGAAATCCAGAATGGCTGAGAACAAAGACACTGGTCAAATACCATGTGTTGTTACTGGAGTTGATGTTGAATGTCAAAATGATCATTTTTTAAAGATAATTTTACGCTTTAACTTTGAAAAGAATGATTCACATTTTCAGAGTTTTAAGATTTAGTTATCCTGTAGGACAATGGTATAAAAATCCCATACATATATTTAGATGTGATCAACTGTTTTGTGTTTTTTACTTTCTTAAAATGTAGTGCACAAGGTATAAAATAATGGAAAGAAGAAAAGAAAGTAATTTAAGGTATTTTAAAAGCTGGAAAACTGGGTGAAGGGTTCAACTGGTTTCCACTTAATGAGCAAACTTGTAAACTGGA
Source organism: Pseudochromis fuscus (assembly GCA_900323345.1). Taxonomy (NCBI): domain Eukaryota; kingdom Metazoa; phylum Chordata; class Actinopteri; family Pseudochromidae; genus Pseudochromis; species Pseudochromis fuscus. The sequence continues at coordinate 29,637 of OOFC01016568.1, forward strand.
AAACAAGGATGCAAAAATAATAATAACCGTGAAATTGTATCTTGTATTTTAGCCTTGCTTGCATGTGCGTGCCTATTTAAGGGTTCAACATTGCCAAACCAGACATTGTAGCTGTAATACTATCACTGTGTAAGGAAAATTAATGTAAGATGAAAGAATATATAAAGATGTTTTTTTTGTTTTTGGTAACCACTCAACAACAGTAAAAAGTCCCCTACACAACAAATATAATACAAACCAGCTGTAGACTGGACGGTCCTGATGGACTTGGGAGTTCTTCTGGTACAAAGTCTCCACCTGAGAAAATTAAAAGTGAAGTTATAATTGATTGGTTTAGCTAGTAAATTTCAAAGTCATGCCTAAAAAAGTGTGTGTCCGTGTATTTTAGACGATAAATTAACTTTTACACTTATCTCCCAAGTCTGTAGCCAGGTGAAACATTAGCATAATTAACAGGTCTGAATTAGCTAAGGAGTTAGCTTAAGTAAACATTTAGGTAATTAATTTACCATTTACAGGACGGAGCAAGGACGTCGTGAAAATACTTTGTTTGACAAATTAATAATAAAAGACATTTTCCTATATTAATGTCAATTTTCTTTACCGCAGAGTTTGTTGTCCACGCCTGAGTCGACTGCTGGTAATGACCCGTTTAGTCCCCAAGATGGCGCTCGAGCCAGATTTTCCTCCAGCAGCTCTACGGTGCTTTTACAAAACTTTTTCTTTCTAACTTTACCTCCCAGCACATTATTTCTATAGGTAAAATGCGCCTTCAAGGTCACAAGCTCTTTTCTACCAGTTTTCCATTATTTCCCCACGAAACCTTGACGTTTTTTCAAACTCCTGCTCAGAGGACTTGTCCCATGCACAGCTGGAGAGGTGCTGTTTGTAACCCAGTCCTCCGAGACTGTGATAAACAGCATTACACATCGACTTGATCAGAAAGTATTTAACTTATATGTCCTATGTATGTGTTTCTGTGCCAAAGTTGTTGTGCCACAGTGTTTTCATGACTTACAGTTCAGTATTTACTACAGAAGATCAGTGATTTTCCTTTTTATTTTACTGCTTTCCTGCACTTTATTTAAAAAAAAATAATTAAAATGGCACTAGCAACTGATAGACAATCTTACTTATTACTTACAAATTAGATTTTTTTTTTTTTTACACACATTGTCACATAAATGTAGGTTATAGTTTTTTAACAACCAAAGACTGAATGTAAATGTGTTTTTTTCTTCTGAACTTCTAAATTAACTCTCAAAACTTGTGGTAAGGTAAAGTTGATAGTGAGCGCACCAAGATCTTGCTTTGTGCTTGATTGCATTTACATAGTGTTGAGAAGTGGGGGGATGTGAATGGGCTTTGGGGCAAAGAAAGGCATGCTGCTGGCTGTTTGCAGGTAAACCAATCTGAATACATTAATGATTATGGGGCTATCTCCTGTCCTTTCAAACTGTTATCTCCTGTCCTTTCAAAGTGAAGAAGGGTGAGTGGGGAGGGGGATGGGATAAAGTGTCTCACACTCACTGAGGGGGGAGGCCAGTTTGCTGTGTTTAGTGGGGGAAGGGGCACAAACAGAGGGCCACAAGGCCCCTCTTTGGGTCTCCATGGAATGTAATTGAGGCTCTCTCACACAGGCAGACCAAAAAAACAACCACACACAAAAAATACACCTCTTAAATTTGGTAAGTTAATCAAGTCAGGAATCATTAAAAGTAAACAATCCACAAATGATTAATACAATCATGTTTTGCCTCACGTTGTCAATAATTGTGTGATTGATTTATGTCTGAGTAGATGTTGTGAATTAGCAGTGGGGGATAAAATTCTGCAACAGTTGTAACTGACTTGACTGAATTCTTAGCACCTATAGTTTAACGTTTTTTGCCTACACACCTATCTCGCCTCAAAGTTTTTTTTCCCTGTGATTGCAGAGAGAATTGCTGATGAAATCAAGTGAAGAGCTTATTACCTGTTTAACACTGTTCCTCATTCACCCCCTCACCCTCATTTTGTTGCTTACCCTCCATCTTTTACCCTCACTCTCTCCTCACTTGTAAAAATTCAAAACTGGTGTGCCTGAGAGATCACCATGGAGACAGTTTATTCCATCACCTGCAGCCATTCAGGGGCCACAGTGGCTCCACAGTCACAGTCAGACTAATATGACTAACACTGGACTGTGAATATGTGACGTATCAGGCTGCACATGCTGTGAGCAGGAGTCTGTTTGTAACTGACATAACTGCAAGATAGTAAAGGCTAAATAAAATATATGATGCAGTGAATAAGGGGGTCATAAGAGTGAATTAATTGTGATTGTAAATTAATATTTGGCTGTTGATTCCCACATCACATGCAATCCTGTCAAATCATGTCGACATTTTCATAGAAAGCATAGAAAACAGGCAAAACCTCACACAACATGCTACCCATCAAATAAATGAAATGCTTTTTGGTAATTGTGTTGAAAAATAAAAGAATTGTTAATTATTTTATGTATAGTAAACAGTAATACTCTAAGGGTGTCATAAGTCATTTTTAAAAAGCTGCTTTTCTGCCAGCCTATAAATAAAAATTTAAATCTCTCCCCTAATAATATCAGTGACTGCTGCTCATATCACCTCGGAGTACTGGTGTAGTTCATTTCCACAACGTCACGCGCAGTTCGATGCGGCTCGCGAGACCAAACAACTCCATTACCCAGAAGCCCCGGCGCTCTGCTACAAGCTGGCTCCCTCCGCTCTGGGAGTGTTTCCCATTTAAACAAACACGGTCTTGCCGAAGATGGCGGAGAGTTTGTAGAGGCGTTAAAGAAACTGCTGTACTCAATGAAAGCGTCGAAGCCGGTGAGTTTTCTGCATATGGTTCACGTTTCGCTTACAGACAAGTTTTAAACACCGATAGTAGTTTGTGTTTGAAGGCGCCGGTTTTGCTCCAGAAGCAGTTTGTGTTGCTCCGCTTCGAGCAGCCTGTGTTTTTTAAGCTACCGTGATACAACGAACCACCTTACCACTGTCTTATTTGTTACGGAATGTTTGTTATCACACTACTGGCTCTTTAACTGTAAATCAGATCATGTTTTTCGCTCCATGTTGATAGTGTGCCGCTCTTTTGTGTTTGTTTTCCATTATGTGTTAGCTCCAAAGTTTACGAGACACGGGCTCTGATTCGCTGTCCTGCAGTAGCCTAGCTGTTAATACTCAACACTGCTCATGAGTGAACTGCTTTTTGTTTTTAAAACCACCACAGTAACTTTGTAGCGATATCAAATGTATATCAAAGCTCGCGGTGGTTGTCCACAACACAGAAGCTGAACGGCTTTGGGGACTGTATTTTCTAGCAGACAGTCCGCCTTGCTGCACAGCTCCCCTGTGTTCACAGCTAATGTTGTAGTTACACCGCAGGACTTGTCCTGTGTGAGAAAATCACAATGTTTAATTGTTACTACTGTGTGGCGACCACTGTGAATGGAAACGCGGGTAAACACACCTAAATACAGTGTATTTACTTTTTGTTTTTAGGGCATTGTTTTCTCACGTTGGAAAAATAACAACAAAGTAAATTACCTCGTGTGAATTCAATGCTGTGTTAAATATGTGCTGCCAACCAGCTTTAGGTCATGATTGTATTCACCAGTAGTCCACAACCAAACTTGACCTGAGCGGGTCAGCGTGGCAGCTCAGGAAAGCATCTGTTATTTATTGCATGGCTGTAGTTAGATTACCTATCAATGATTATAATGCTCGGTATAATGGTCCGTCACACTGTGACTGAGTGTTGGCTTTCGGTGCTGATAAATCATATTTAGCTGCATGTGTGTGAGACAGACTGACTGACTGGCTGACTGACTGGCAGAGGCATGTGAATGTGCTTCAGTGCAGAGGAACAAAAACACTCAGAGGGTTCAGATCGAGTCGTGGTGAGCTTTCTCTGTGCTTAGTTGGCAAGGTGTTTGCTGAGCACTCAGTTTTTGAGGTTGTAAGAGGACATTCTTGAAGAACGTGGTCATGTGTAGGCAAACAATGAGGTGGTAGGCTCGTCATTCCACTGAAACAGCCAAGGTTTAGGTGTGTTGTCCCTCTCTCCGCCTGGGGCCATCCCTGTCAATACTTGAAGGCATTTGCATCTCAATGCTTATTTCCAAGTGAGAGACTCAGCAATCCTCTAGGTATTTTTTTTTTTATCATATTGTAACTTGGTCTTGCTACTGGGTTTCCCGGACACACACTAAATAGGCTGTGATGTCTTCACAATGCGGACATTACGTGGTGTGTAGCTGGGAATGAACTGGTGAGAGTGGGGCTGCCGGCAGTCTTCAGCGATCAGATGAGCTAACTTGTCTTTATTTTGAGGCTGATAGAATGCCATTACTCAGACCCGCATATGTGGTATTTTTGTAAGTGGTAGAATGACCACTGTGGGAACCTGTCCAATGAACTGCTTCTGCTCATATTCTTGGCTAATGGAGCCCCCTGTCCCCCATTCTCTGTCCCTTTATCTACCACTTTCTTTCTCCCTCACACAGGGTGTCAGGCTGTGTTAACAATGAATCAATCTTTGGGGGGATTCTTTGACTGCAGATGGGGTGCAGAAGTGACTGCGATGCATGGCTTTCACTCTTTGTCTGCTGGCCCCTGTGCTCTCAATAATTCATTAACTTATCACTTTTTCTCATGGGTCTGGGAGAAGTCTCTGTGTGGTGGTAGATTCTGTGGTTACACTGCCTGATTGATAATACAAGTAAGCATAAATAAAGCAGAGTTACTGATATTCGGCCGATGTTCCTAGAGGTTGCTTGTGATGCTCAATATTTTAGTATCTGTTCAGCAATACGATCAAAATGTCAAAACAAATCAAAGGAGCAGGCATGGAGAATAGTAAATATGTGTGAAAATACACAATATTTCCAAATTAAATACATTTCAATGAATCAAATATACAAAGCTTAATATTTTGAATGTAAAAAATGTGACTAATTGGAGAGTACTACAGTTTTGGTATTTCTGCTAGGTGGATTTATTGCCTTCTGAATACTGACATTTAACAGGAGGGAGAAAAATAAGTGGAGAGCTTGCCACTTTTGTGTGCCACTTTTTGATGACTGTCCAATCTGTCTTTGTCAAGCAGCATTTTTGTGTTACTGATGTCTGAATAGATGGCATTCTTTGAGTGTTTCGTCAGTGCGTGCGCCTTAAGAGAAACCGAGAGACGGAGATAATAAGTTTAGTTTCGAGTAACTGCCAATTGGTCATGTGGTATGTGTTCAATTTAAGATTAATAGCTGTGTGGATAAGCAGTAGCTGTGAGAGTACTCTTGATGACACGGAGCTGAAAGGACAGGCTGATTGTTTCCCCTAATTGAAATATGACTCCCCGGTCTTAATACCTTTTTGTGAGGCAGCAGTACAGGGAGTGCAGGACTAGTCAAGGAAAACCGTATCCTACAACCAGAACCTGTCATCTGCAAAAATAGCACATTTAAACATTTTCAGTAATTATTCTTAATTATACGTTAATGGATTTTACCTTGGTGTGTTTCCAAGAGTATTCAGATCTCTGGGACTAAACTCCACGCTAGTTAGACTTCACTTTGAGTCCTGATCCAAGGTGTTTTACGAGCAGGTTTAAGAATTCAAAAGTTTCCTGTGGTCAGCTCAAGCTGTGCAAAACATCCTGTTTAGTCCCCACATCTCAAGGTCACTACTGCAGTGACAACGGTCTGTGTTTGTGTTTGTTGGAAGTGCACCTATCGCTCACTCGTGTGTTTTCTGTGGCGAAACTCAACAGGTAGGTTTTTTTTTTTCTTCCCCTGCCTACCTCTGTGGAGCTAAATATAGAAAGCACGGCTTGACAAGACAGTCGTGTTTGCGCTGCTGAAAAATTTACTGTGACTTTGCCCAAACAAGTGAGAGTGAGATTATGAAACGAGAAGTGCTGAAACCAGATGAACCAGCGAGCGCCAGACCGCCAGCTCACCGAGACCAAAGTCAAGTGGTGCAGTTTGCACTCGGACTGTGTTTGAAGTCACATCTAATTCATCCCCTCGGTCCCCTCTTCTTCAACTCTGAGGTAAAGCCCAAGTGTTAGGCTAGCTGAGCCATATGTGAGCCATGCACACTTCTGAAAGCCAAACAGGCAGCCTGAAGCAATCATTGCACCCAATTCTAGTTTATAACCAGCAAGGTTTTTGGAACAGTTCTCCCTCTAGTCCTCATTGATTGGATGGAGGCAAGAGTTTATTAGGGAAGGGAGTGCCAAGAGCTTTGTCCCCCTCCCCTTCTTGCCCTTCCTCTTTAACTTCAACTCCCCCTTTAACTTTCGCTCCCCCAGCTGAAGAATGCTCGTAAAACGGGTTCACCTGAACAAGCCAGTGGGAGGGTAGGACCCTGGCCTAGTTTTGTTACTATTGTAAAATGTTAGCAAGACCTTGTTTGTGTTTTGTTTAGGGCCCCCTTTTATAAAAATGCTTTGGGGAGAGACAGCAAGGGTGAAAAAAAAAAAGTTTGGTTTGTGAGATAACTGCTACCAGATGCTCTCTCCGTCTTTTGTTCAGCATAAAGAGAAGGAGAAAGAGGCTGGTGAAGAGAAAAAGATACTGTCATTTCTCAATGAACTTTTCAACTGCTGCGTGGAAACTCTCCATCTTAACTCGGACCAGTATTTTCTCGTCTCGTGAATACTCTGCCTTCATCAAGTGCAAAAGAGTTATGGAAGTTATTATACTGAATTCAGACCGACATAGTGACCATGAGACCTGTGTCAGAGATCTGTTTGCATGGGTTCTTGATCTGTGTTTTGTTGGTTAAACACTTCCCAGCTTTGATGTGGATGGATGTAGAAATTTAAATGCTGTTTAGTTCACTGATTTTGAAAAAAAGTGACAGAATAGGAGAGAAAAATAAGAAGCAAACACTTGTGGATGATCGGTAGAGAATGGGACTGTTTATATGGACAGAAGTTATACTGAAACTTTACTTTTACCTGTAATTATCTGATACAATTATGTGTTAGATTCATCAGTGAAAAATCTTTTCTTTTTTTTTTTTTTTTTTTTCAATCATGATGTCATGAGCTAAAGTTATTTCTTCTTATTAGTAATCTGCTGGTCCATCTGAAAAAAAAAAGTAGATATTGGGCTTCAAAATGAGGAATATTAAGGGGTGTGGTTAGCCTGAACTCCAGTCTCATACACATTGGACAGTGCCCTTGGGTTCAAGGGTTAGCCCCGCCTCCTCACTCCTCCCTCCATATCCAAATATGGTTCTGGCTCCAAACAATCAACACGGTGACGTTCAGATGTCGACCAGTGGGTGACATCACGTGGGCTTCATCCATTCTATAAACAGGGTATACATGTATGGAGCTATAAGGTGAAGGGTTATAAATGGATCCAATGCAGCTCGTTGACTAGATCTGTGTTGTACCTGAATCTAAATAATACATACTTTGACCCAAGTGTAAGTTCTTTGTTTCAGATTTTCACAGAGCTCACCTTCACCAGCCTCACTTCTCCCTCCCTCATACTTGAGCCCAGTCAAATGGGTGGGTACGTGTACTCCTTTCTGCTTACATTGTGTTCCCTTTTCTCTGTACATCTCCAGAATGAAGCAGTTTGATGTTGAACTCATGTGGCAGTGGGGTGTGGTTTCTGGGTCTGTCTGGATTGAGAAGCAGCTGTGGCTGGCATGGCACTGCAGTCGCAAGTTGTAAGAGGATATGTGCCCATACAAGCAGGCAGACTGTAAGAACTCTGTCTTTTGGATTATCTGCAATTTGATTATCCTCCTTTTAATCAAAAAAAAAATTAGCACAGGTCGCAACAAGCACACAGACGTTTGCTCGCAGCTCCCCGCTCGACTCCCTATTTATTTTCCACTGCGAATTGAACTTTATTGCTGCCTGGAGTTCAAAGAGAAGTCAAGTTATGAATGACAGACTTCCATGGCATCGTTAAAGGCTCCAGACTTACTACAGCATGTCAACACTGGCAGGGCATGTGTGAGATAATTTATTACACTTATTTCCTAATTGGTTTGACATTTTTTCCCCTCCTGATTTTTTTTTTTTTTTTTTCTGGTTAAAATGGAAAATGTTCCATCCACCATACTGTTCTTCACTCGGCCTGGTGACGTCATCCCTGTTTATGTGGCCCGTCGTTAAGGCAACACGCTAATCAAAAGGTTGCTGCTCTGGAGCTTACTGTTGTCCCCAGAATAGAAGAGCTAACACTTGCCTCCTGACATTGCCACATCACATCAAGCTTTTCATTGAAGCCCTAATTTAAATACCGAACAACGCTCATAAAAGTCGGGGCGTTAATCTGATCCAGTATTTCATACGGAGTTAGCTCTGCTTTGGCAAACGGTCACCCTGTTTTATTTGGCCTGTCATGTTTTGCTCATGTGTGCTCATCTAATTGCTAATGCCACACTGGACCGAGTGATTCTGTGTGACCTTGGTGCAGGAAAAAAAGTAGGAGTAAAGGTCCCCATTCAATTAGCACCACCCTAACTGTCTGTGCTGCTCAGATCCTCACGTGGCCACATTTTAAAATTGGACAAAAGCTTATTTAAAGCACTTTTAGATTGGACTTTTTTTTTTTTCTAGAGGCACAACAGCAGAAATTTGACAGTTGTGGGAGTCAAAGACACAACCAGTGGATTGGCACAGTGTGGATTATTTTGTCCCAATCATGACAATAGGGCTGCAACGATTATTCGACATAATCGATTACGTCGATTATAAAAATTCATTGACGCGGAAATTCAAGAGTCGATTCGTCGTATTATTGTTTTCGTTATAGATAAAATCAAATACCAGCCGGGAAAAAGTCATCTGTACTTGTAGTTACCCATAGAAAGCGGTGGGGGCAGTATCGCTCCCACTGTTTACAGTATTGACAGAAAGGGACAGGAAGAAGAAGCGGAAGCACGACAGCGACAGGTAGCCGAACCAACCAATAAAGAGGGAAGATGCAAATCAGCACGGCTTTTAGGTTTTTACGTTTTTTTTAAGAAGGCTAAATAGCACGTTGACCCTCTCCATGGGAAATGTGAGTACACAAAAACCAAGACAGACAGTCGACCGACACAAAGTAGTCTTCACTGAAGCACTTCCTGTTTAAAATACCACATTAACGGGAAGCATATGTTAGTCGGGGATTCTGCTAGCACTTAAGCTAACCTGTCGCCCAGCTTGTGACAAACCACACTCGTGCAAATTTTTATTGTTTGACAGCGCTATTTATTACTGCACCTTAACAAGCATT
>OOFC01016571.1:0-20028 GCA_900323345.1 Pseudochromis fuscus
CCAGTCTGAGTGGTAGCGGTAGGAAGAGCGGTGGTCTGAATGGGAATGATCCTTCACGTCCAGCCGATGGTCCCTGCTGCTGCGGAAATCCTCCAGCTTTCTGTGCTTGCTGTCGTTGTAGTACCTGCATCAGGACACACGGCGACACGTTAACGCAACTGGAAACACAACAACACTTGAGGATTTTTAGCATCTTTCCTGCACTGTGGATGAGAGCAGGAGCTTTCACCAAACTTCACCATCATTTTGCATCACCACACTACAAAAGGTAAGTGGTCACGTGTCCCAGACCACCTCCACATATGGTTCAACTGCTCGGATCTCAATGTGTTTTGGTGGTTGCTCACACTTGTATTTAGCACTGACAACTTCATCCATCAAACCGAGTGTGAACAGGGCCTAATTTTGATTTCTTCAAATACAGAATCTCATCAGGGTTGTGTAGCTCGTTGTGTTTGGACACATTTCTTTAGAAGTCTGTGAAAAGCAGTTTAAGGCCCGGCTGTTGCTTTTGAAAACATTCAAATAAAATGAACGTCCTGTGCAGCTCAGAGTGAATCTCAGACTACCTGGAATGATGGAGGTGACAGATGGATCAGCTTTGTGTTCTCTCCCCATGTGCAGAAACAAACCAACAATAAATAGATGCTACTAACAAGTATTGCATGTGTTTATCTAGATAACAGGGAGTCCCCCACCTGTCCTGTCTGTCTCTGTCCCTGCTGTTTGGTCTGTAGTGGTCTCTGTCTCTGTGATCTTTGCCGTTGCTGAAGGAGGAGTACGGCCGTTTCCTGGACTCCCCCACCGTGGCCTTCCTGTGGGACTCGGAGCTGTGCCTCTCCTTGCTGCTGCTGCTCTCGTGGTATCGACCTGAAGGCTGGTGCCTGTCTGAGCTGTAGCTGTCCCTGCTGCTCTCGTCCTGGTGAGAGTTGTCCTTCAGCCGCTCGATATCTGAGGACAAAGACGGCAAACGTGAGTCAACAGCGACGACATCTTGTTTTCTGTGGGCTCCGACAGACTGGGAGTGATCGTACCTGCATGTTTGTAGCCATGGGTGTTTATACTTCTAGTGTTCTGCTCCATTGCCTGAGGAAACACGATGGTATCAGATTTCTCATGTTGAACAGCTGATACTGACACACAGGGAGTCTAGGGCCTTCACCTACCTGGGCATTTTCTTGCCTTTTCTTGATTGCATGCTTATACAGTTTATGTAGTTTCCTGGCATCAAACTCAGTGAATTTGGAAACAAATATCCACAGGTTTCTGGAAAAAACAAAACACCACCATCAGCTTTACCCTTCATCTGCAGTGGAGCTTGTGTAACATAAGGCAGCGTGTATACTAACTTTCTCCACTGTTTGATCTGGTCAGGATTTGAATACTCCTTTAGACACTCAGTTATATGATCTCCGATCTTGATGAGGCACTGTCTCGTGTGTTCCAGCTGCTCGCGCTCCGACAGCCCTTTCTCCGGTCGGTCCAGCTGCTTCAGGGCTGCTTTCACCGGCCGCATCCTCTCTTTACACTGCAACATCCAAGCAGAGGTCAGTTCACCATCCTTACCGTGGTCATTACACACAACAATAGGAACAACAACAATGCCATTAGTCACATTAAAGACATTATTGCTGCACAGTGAAACAATTATATATATATATATATCAATAAATCACATGAACTGTATAGAGTTTGAGAACATATGTCATGCTGCGCCGAATAGCGTCAGGAGCCAAAAATGTATATTTGACACACATTATATTAATATTATAACATCAATAAAAAGCATGTGGGGCATCATTTTAATAGGTGACAGTTAACAGATGCCTAAATGTGAGCGATGGCTGTTGTTTTCTTCATGATTTCAGTGCACGGTTGGTGAACAGCTGACGCATCAAAGCCTGTAGCACTGTTTCTGAAAATGACAAATGTGTTACAGCACAAGGGAAGCATTGGTCTGTTCGGGAACATTGTTTTTTCCAGATTTATTTAGTAGATTAATGTTCCCTACCACAGCCACAGACATGACAACTTTGCGATTGCTCGTATGGCTCTGTCACACAACCAAAACAGAGGGATGGACAGGTGTTTTAGCCCCGACTGATTAACTTCTCCCAGACCAGTGATGACACTTACTGTCACATCTGACCACTCAACATCTGCGTCCCACTGAAATGACCTTCGTGCAAAAAGTGTCAAAATCTATAGGAACGAATGTGGCTGCTGATGAGTGGGTCATAAATCCCAAAATGCTTTGCGATGTGACGTCACGATCCCGAACTCTATTATTCTATTCTCCAATAAAACCAGCGCTGAACTCAAGAGTCAGACCCGCCTCCTGACTCCTCCCTTCATATCCAAATATGGCCGCTTCTGGCTCCAACCAACAAACAAACATGGCCCCGTTCAAATACCAAACTTCTAACTTCAAAACAGTCCACACACCAGCTGGAGATGTTTGCATTTCTACACACAGTCTATGATGAATCCTAACATAATAACAACACACATCCAGCAGGGTGTGTGTGTAATTAAGGATTCGCTGAACGTACCACACTGAAGGTCCTCTGATCCAGCTCCTCAGACTCCTCAGATATGGGCACACTCTCTCCACTGGCTGTTATATGGATGGGCACGTCGGAGGCTTTCTTTGTCCGCTCTCGTGCTTCAGTCTTTACCTCATTCTGATGGAAAGCGTTAGAAAAATAAATCATCATGTGTTTTTCTTCATTAATTTACACTGAGAGCATCATCATCAAGACTTATTAAGTCACCTTCTCCATGCTCTCCTCCAGTTTATGTACTGCATCCAGAGGCTTTGTTTCTTTTTTCTCTTTTGGCTCCTTTGTCTCTTTAATGTCACAACTTTCCTCCTTCTTCTCCTTTTTTACTTCTTTTTTAATCTCTTTTTCTTTGACCTCCCTCTCCCCCGACGAAGAAAGCTCCTCCTGCTCCGGCTCGTCGTCGTCATCGTCGTCCTCATCCTCCTCCTCCTCCTTCTCTTCCTTCACCACCATCCGATCTGCTCGGCCCCGTCTGCTCGGTGCCTTCACTGGTGTGATCTCCTGAGGGTCAAACCACATTCAACCGTCACCTCCAAGCTGAAAACATTCATCAAGATCAACAGGACCAGCAGTGTCTCAGTGTACCTTTTCCTCCTCGATATCGTCGTCGTCATCATCTGACCTCTTGTCCGAAGGGAGATCTGAGCTGGGGCTCTTCATCACCTCATCGGTCTTCGCTGGCTTCATAGTTTTGCTCTTTTTACTTCGTGGTTTCCTCTTCCGTGAATTAGCCTTCGTACATTCAAAAAGACACGATTCAGTGTGGTTCACACACTTTAAAACAATCAGCTCAGTGATGGTAGTGAGCGTTGTACAGGATGTTTGAGACTTACATTCCCTGCTTGTTTCTGAGCCTCTCTCTTGGCCAGGTCTTTGCTCAGTAACTTGATGAGGTAGTCTGCTCTGGTCTGCAGCTGCTTGGCCTGCGGCTTCTTGTCAGGATCATCTGGTAGGAGCTGATCACCAATGGACATGGTATTTTGTCATTTTTATGAGGCATGCATTTCAGTGGCTGATATATAACTGACTAATATGCAAGAAATTAATAAATATAATATCAAGAACCAATTGTGTCTACGTTAATTTATGTTTCTGTTGAGCACTTAAAAAAGTCAATATCATATCAATGTCTGTCATATTTGAACAGGACAACGCTTTCTTCTCATATAACAATTTGAAAAACCTTACAGTAGATTACTGTGTGTGCTGGGACTCACCTTGTGTGTGAGATTGAGGTCCGGGTCCATCTTAATCATCTCCCAGCTGCCGTAACCATATTCATAGATTCCTATAAGGAGGCTGGAGTCGTCCTCCTTCCCCCAATCGATGTCAAAGTGTGCTGCCTTCGAGTGGCATGGAATTATATACCTAATCAAACACACACACAGTTAATATCTAGACAGAGAAATATGTGTGTCTTGAACAGGCTCAAGCTGTATTTACATTTTAATATCTGAATAATTTCCCAACATTTCAATATATAATCGTAAATGAGAAAACGCTCACACATGAATAGTGGAGGTGTTTTCTGAGGTGATGGTTGATTACATGATTTTGTGTGGGTCATGTTGTATTAATTACATTCCTTTGATGAATAAATTCCTCAACATGCATCTATAAATGACATAACTTTGCTGCAGACTGTCAGGACTATGGTAAAGATTAAAGCAATAATTGACTCTTACTCCCTTTGTCTGCATCATGACTGACCTCTGGTGGTACAGTTTGTGCACTACAGTTTCTCAGGTCAACGGCATCTTTGCTTCACAGAAAAGAAATACCGTATTTTCCGGACTATTGAGCGCACCTGTCTATAAGCCGCTATTGAATTTATTCAAACAGTTTCACGTGGTCCACTCTGACCGGGTCTGATGTGACGAGGCTAAATGTATCGGCGGCACGGAGCTTGCTAGGTTGTAAAAAGCTAACGAGCTTAGTGCCACTGATACATGAGCCACACCGGTGTTTAAGTTCAAAGCGTCGGAAAAAAGTAGCGACTTATAGTCTGGAAAATAACGTATATAGTTTGTCTGCTGTCGAATGAACCGATGATCATACTTTAGAAATCTTTTAAATACCAATGTATTCCTCAATAACTTAACTTGCAAACACACCACATACATTGATGGATGAAAGTTTGACAGAAGTGATGAAGTGCAGCAGGAGTCTTACTTCTTTCTCTCCTCAGGATCAGCAGGAATGGCCTTGTGAAGTGGAGCCAGCTCTTCCTCGTGGGAGATAACAAGCTTGGCGTTCACCTGGACTCCAGAGATTCTGAATGTAGGACCTTTGACCTTCCCTCTTCTGCCTCCTGATGATCAAATACATGGAAAAACAAGCAGGTTATTTTTTTATAGCTGAACTCAGGAAACAAACTAAATGCAACAATCTCACAAGCTGAGTGACTTCTCTTGTTTGAGCTGCATCACAGACTAATGCAGAATAATAATAACAACAAATCAATGCTCAAACATCTCCATGTTTATTTTAATGTGATTTATTTCAAGTTGGATTTTATAGTATTGTACTGTCAGGTGAAAAGAGAAGACATCCTGGAGCCACAATGTAGCTTGAGCAAATTAAGGCATTTTAAATATTTCTAAATCTGCACCACAGTTTGCACTAGACTCACTTTATAGATCTAGGTTTCTAATTTTATTAAATCCAATTTTTCCATGATTCTGTAATCTGATGTGGCACTATAGGAGCGGGCAGTGTGTATCTTCTCCATGTTTGGTTACCTGAAGTCTTCTCTGGTCCACAGGGGTTTTCTCGTAGTGTTCTCACACATCCGTTGTGGACGGTCTCCGCCAAGCGTTTCAGGTCGTGTTCAGATTTATCCACAAGTTCAGCGTCGCGAGCGATGGCGTCCAACCTGAGTGAAGACAATGCACTTCAGCAGACTGTGTGGTGTTGGTGATAAAAGCAACTGAAAATGTAAGGTGGCTTACCTTTCCAGTGGCCCTCCAAACTTCTTGTAACTCTTGACAAACCTGTGAGATATGTGAAACAGGGACATGTGAGGACGAGCAGAGAAAAAACTGTATGAAGAAAGTGGCTGTTAAAATATTCACCTCCGAATCTCAGCGTCGCTAAAACCCTTGATGTTTTCTCGTGGAATGGTGCGAGGCCGTCCTCTTTTCTTTGGCCTCTTTCGGTCTGAGGGGGAGTCGCTGTCAGACCCAGAGTATCTCCTGTTCCTACTCTGCCGGCCTTGATTAGCGTTAAAGCTTATCTGTTACCACAAACAAAAACACAAACAGCAATCACCTGGATGTGCAAATAGAAGATATTCTCTTCAATCAATTATTAACCCCACATGGATAGGTGCAAATACAGAACCATCCACTTGTGATCTGATCACCCGAAACTCATGAACGACCTCGTACTGTGATTCTATCTGACATGATCATGTACCTGTTTGGCACAATTCCTCATGCGGGGAAGCATGTAGATTTCTTCCAGCTCCTTCTGCCTCTCCTCCTCCTCCATCCTCCTCCTCTGCTCCTCGGGAATGATGTCATCCCAACTCCGCTGACTTCGCTCCGAGTCGATGTCTATCTCCTCGTCCTCCATCATGGAGAAGTTGGCCACCTGCGTACATCGGGCCAACAGACAACTGTAAGTGTTCACTGGCTGACAGAGCAGAACCATTACAGACATTGTTCGAGGACAGTGTATTTTCCAACCTTGAACTGAGACAGCAGCTCTTCTCCCACTGTGGAGGGTCCAGGGTCATTCTCCCTGGTTTCAGCTCTTTTGAGGATCTCATCAATGTCCATTTCCTGTTGAGCAGGAAAAAGCCATTACATCCTACTCCACTGTGGTCCAGAAGAAAATGTCATGATGTACATTTAGTACTGTACATACAAGTAAATAACCACATACCTGAGGCTCCTGCTCTTCACCCTCTGGCTCTTTGAAAAGTTCCTCGGCACCAAATTTCAGAATGGCCGACAGCTCCTCCTTGTTGAACGGTGCTGAACTGGATGCAGGAAAACAGACACAAATTAGATTTAGTGATTCATGTTCTAGCTGAACTTGGTTTGACAGTCTCGTCAGAAACAATGTGGTCAACAAGCACAGAAGGACGTAGGAGGACGGTGAGTAAGTGAGGCAGCAGGATGCAGTCTTGAATTGTTTACCTGGAAGGTGCAGCCCCAGTATGGAGGACAGTCTTCCCTGTGGTGTCCATCCTCTGAATGACAAGGTGGTCCAGGACCATTTTCTTCTTCGCCCTCTCAATGATGTCCTCCTCCACGGAGCCTTTAGTGACCAGACGGTAGATGTTCACCTGCCGGTCAAAAAAGCAACAGTGAGAAACAAAAACAACTTCTTAGCACGTTGTAGCAGAGAAATCATTTGTTTTTATTAGAACTGACTCAGGTCAACTCTAATATTGTGATAAATGTAGTGGTGGCAGAATACAGAATGACTCAAGTTCTTTATTTGGGTTTTTTAATGCTATACTTTGATCACATTATATTCAGACTTCAATAAATACGACTTATTGATTATACTTTTACTTTCATTCAAGTCAAATGTAAAAAGTCTTTGACCTAAAATCTAAAATGACTGAATTGTGACTTTTACTCAAGTCAAGAACCGAAGGACTTCTTCCACATCCACATACTGACCTGTCTTTTCTGTCCGATCCTGTGGGCTCTAGCCTGGGCCTGCAGGTCATTCTGAGGGTTCCAGTCCGAGTCAAAGATGACTACCGTGTCAGCAGAAGCCAGATTGATGCCCAGACCACCCGCACGTGTTGATAACAAGAAGCAGAAATCCTGTGCACACAAGAGGACACTTGATGTAGCGGCTCTGGTTTATTATACATCAAACTGCATTTACTGTATCCAGATTATAGAAGGTACTGTACCTCTGAGCCCTCAGCGTTAAAATGATCCAACGCCTGCTTCCTCATCTCCCCTTTGATGGAGCCATCTAATCTCTGCACAGGTGAACATTTCAAATCAGAACATTTCTAACATACATATTACAAGGCACATTATGCATGTAAAAGATGTACGTACCTGGAAAAGAAACTGGCGGCCCTTCAGGTATTCAGCCAGGATGTCCAACATCCGTACCATCTGGGAAAAGATCAGAACTCTGTGTCCTCGCTCCTTCAGACGCACCAGTAGTTTGTCCAACAGCACCAACTTTCCACTGCTGCGGATCAGTTGCTGTAAGAGCAGAAGAGAAACTGACGGTTACTGATAGATCCCAATCAAAATATATTAAGTCAACATATGCTCAACTGTGTTCATCTGATCCACCACTGGAATGAACCACAACCCCTAAAAGTCACATGTTGCCAATGTTTTTCTGTCAAACTCACATCTTCAACATTCAGTTACCATAGCAACTTAAAAATCATCCAAATTTTGCCACAAATTTGAGAATGACTCAGAGAAAGAGGAGGACTGAACAATACATCAGTCAAACCTCAAGTGACAAGAAAAAGGCCATTTATGTTTGGTTCATGTATTAATATGAGAAGGATCCAGTTTCCTCATCACTTTACACAAAGACGCCAAAGTTCAAGGTTCAGAGGACGAGTCATTTTCTTTTTGCATGTTATTTATCTTTTAATTATCACTTTTGACTTTTATCAAAAATAAGCAACATGTTAACAAGTTGGCAAAAGTCATGATGAACAACCCAACCAGTCATGAACAGCTCAGTGTGTGTGTGTGTGTGTGTGTGTGTGTGTGTGAGAGAGGAAAAACACGCAACAGAAGAAAAACAAAGTAACAGACAGACATGTTTCAACCACAGAAGCTCAGATTATTGTGTCTGTGTTTCTGCAACTGTCGCACATTGATTCATTGTCTGCTTCAACATCACTTCTCCATTCTACCGTGAACACTGACATGCACACGTTTCTCACTTCTGGTTTATCATGTTGACAGGAAATATTCAGAATTATCCCTGTAAATATGACAGCAAATTTTTCTGGGTTTCTTAAAACCAGATAAAACACATTATAATAAACGTTTTATTTTGACAGGTCAAAGTGACAGATATTCTGATGAGGCTACAAAAATAATAAACTGACCTGTAAAGTTTCGGCTCTGTTAAGAAACTCGTTGTCCTCTGGCTTGATAAGGTAACAGTGGTTGCAACATTTCTTCAGCTCCATCATGATGTTCAGGAAGCCTGACGTGCTGCCTTTGGTACCTTTACTCAGAGCCTTGTAGTTCCTGGTCAGGATCCACCTGATCACCAACAGACAGAGAATAGTTTTAAAACACAGGGAAATGTCAAGCAACAATCAGACCAACATGAAATGTGTCTACAACACAAAAAACAGGTGACTGAAGATCCACTGATTAAGAGGACGTCTGACTGCGTTCAGACTCTGCCCCTCTCTCAGTAGATTTCGCCACATTCACAGTCATGTTGTGCAGTTTAACTCATGAGTCCAAACACAAGAGCATAACAAGACTGTGTGTGATTGAAACAGCTGGACTCTGTGGTTACACCTCAACACAACACTCAATCTTAAAAAACACAAAGTACGTAAGTAAATAAATAAATAAAATGTAAAACTGAAATAAATAAATAAATACAATGATTATTAAAAATATCCTAAATATAATTTGTCCACTATTCTTTAGGGAAAAAAAACCCTGGTGGTGTGATGCAGTAATATATACAGTTACTGTCCAATCTGTGGACTGCAGTGAAATATTTCTATATTTATTATATATTAAACTGTTTCAAGCCTGGTTTCAAATTTCAGCCATCTCCCATTATTGACTAGAAATGTACTCTGGGCTGCTCAGATACACTCCTCAGCTACCAGAGAAAAGAGAGTGAAAACTCTTACAGTTATCTGAGCTGCTCTTGGCCTGATGCAGACATGAAATTAAGGGATGGGACTGATCTGATCCAGTATTATATATCCAATATTGTATATAATATTATAATACTAATAATAATACTACTACTAATAATAATAATAATGCAAACAGAGCTCTGATATCGGGATAGCATCGGTACAGGACTTGTGTTGTTACTGATGAAATTTTACAAACACACTACCCACAAGTGCAGGGAAAAAAGTGTAAAGTCCAATATTCCTGATTTAGAAATATTTTGTATCTGCAGTAATTTCAACAGAGCCTGAACACAGGGGAACAAACATAAGCAATTTTAATAAGCATCAATAAATGTTTCTCCACAGCATCTCTTACAGTCAGCACGTCACAGGAGCATAATGACTAGAAAAATCCGTCTACATGATGTGTACAAAGGAAAGCCTTACTTATAATACTGTTTCTGGATAGCGCTCATCTCCACTCTGAGGATCTGCTCCACTTTAGCTGGAAGAGATTTCTCCACATCTTTTTTCACACGGCGGAGTAGGAAAGGTTCCAGCTCTTTGTGCAGACTGGTGTAGCCTGAGTCCCTGCCTTTACCGTGCTCCTCCTCAAAGAGCTCCCAGGAGTGAAACCTTGGACAAACAACACATACAACCCACATCAGCAGGGGAGCAGCAACACAGCCAAACATGCAAAAACTGGTTCAACCAGCAGCAGGATCTTTTCAGTGCATTTATATTGTATTAAGAGGAACAGCTTCTCTTTAGTCCTGAATGGGCTTAGTTGATGACAGTGTGGTGGTACTATGGTCTTGTTTTTCATTTTTAAATATAGATCGACTCAAATGACATCACCACACCGGAGAGTGGTACCTACAACATATTAAATGTACACTACAGACAGAACTTTAACTACCGAGTTAGTCTTTAATAGTAACAGTGGATGTAGCCTACTTCTCTGGCATGATGAAGTGCAGCAGGGACCACAGCTCTTTCAGGGAGTTCTGCAGTGGTGTTCCCGTGATCAGAAGCCTGTGGTTGGACTTGAAGTCGATCATGGTCTTGTAGAGGAGGGAATCATCATTTTTCAGCCGGTGCGCCTCATCCACACCGATGAAGGCCCAGTTAACGCTGCCCAAAAACGACTGGAAACACACACACATTTTGTTGTTACAGATTTTCCCTGTGTTTACATCATATCGCACAACTTCACAAGCAAACTGCACCAATACATGTAGGTCAGTGAGCCAGGATACAGCAGCTGTTTACCTTATCTTTGAGAAGAATCTCATACGTTGTGAGGAGAATGTTCAACTTCAGCCTCTTGCTGTGAACGTGCATCCACTCATGTGTTCGGATCTATTGAAGAAAAACACAAATAAATAAAAAAAAACACTAAAAAAAAAAAATCATCTCAGATATGACACCCTGCTGTGTGTGAAGCAGTCTGAACCACTATACCATGTTCCTGCTGCTGATGTCTCCCAGGTAGACGACGACATTCATCTGCGGAGCCCAGAGGTGGATTTCTCTCTGCCAAGACGTTAGTGTAGACAGAGGCACCACCAGCAGGAAGGGCCCGTAGAGTTGGTGCTCGTTAAACAAGTAGTTGAGGAAGGAAATGGTCTGGATGGTCTTCCCTAAACCCATCTCATCAGCGAGGATGCAGCTATTGCCTCTGAGATAGAACAAAGGAGAGCAACGGGAAAAGTTCAGATTGTGTACACACTCCTGTCTGGTTCATTCAGCATGTAACAACGGGATGTATACCATTTATATATATCTAAAAATCCCCTATGGCTTGGTGGGGGTCCAGGGAACCCTTGATATCAGTTCTGGATTCTCCACATCATTACAATTTTGCTGACACCTTTATGACTGCATTGAGACATACTTGCACCAGGAGTGAGCCATCCAGTTCAAACTGTCCAGCTGGTAGTCTCTGAGCTCCAGTCCATCACCTCCGATATAAGTCGGCTGCTTCTTCATGGGCACAAACCTGGGTCTCTGTTTCAGCACCTAACAGCAAGGACAGCTGAGTCAAAACTCACACTTCACCTTATTTCAGGTTAGGAAATAACTACTAAGCTTGACCAAATCTAAACATCACTACTCTGCCATCTTTCTTCTGTTAGTGGCAGTAAGTTGCTTAGACCTTGGTAGTGAGTTACCTTGCAGTCTCTCGATGGAATGGTCTTGGACTGGTTTCTGCACATGTAGTCGTCGATGCATTTCTGGAACTTTTTTGCGATCAGAGCGCCGTCTTCCCAACTACATTCAGAGTATGGTAAACCTTGCCACTTGCACAGGTAGTCTGGGTATCCAGCTGCTGACTTCTGATTCGAATGCCCTGCTCAAAGACA
Source organism: Pseudochromis fuscus (assembly GCA_900323345.1). Taxonomy (NCBI): domain Eukaryota; kingdom Metazoa; phylum Chordata; class Actinopteri; family Pseudochromidae; genus Pseudochromis; species Pseudochromis fuscus. Next base: position 11,757 of record OOFC01016571.1, read on the forward strand.
TTCAGAAACGTGCTTAGAAACACAAATCCAGCCGTTTCACATACACAAAGAAGACTTCTTCACAGTGACAATACCTATGATTCTCTCTACAAGCTGGTACTGAGAGTGCAGGTCGTCCATCAACTCTTCCTGACAATTGAAATATTCTATATCTTCTGGTGAAGCTGCTTTTAACCTGAAGAGACAAGAGAATGAAAACACATTGTATTTCAGACCTAAATGGTTAATTACATTTCACAGTTTTGCAAATTCAGTTTTTCTTGAATATCTACTGAGTTGTTTAGAAGACACTACAAATACAACCAATGACAGAGGTCAAACCTGTAAGCATGCACACTGGAGGTCAAGGGTAGTTGACTACTATTTCAGAGTGACAAGAAATACGTGTAGCATGACACTTATGACCGTGCCTGCTCTGCAAGAGGCTGAACTGAGGTTCTACTAGGTAGCAACTGTTTGTGTACATATTGTTATTTGGGGGAAATTACCAAGACTTTGATGACTCTTGTCTAGCACAACTTGTAGAGATTTTAACTGTAAGTCATAAACCAAAAAGCCTGTGAGGTTTGTTCTCTTGTAAAGAAGCTCTCACCATTTCTTTTTTTCCTGGTCCTTCTTTTTGAAATTGTCCAGTTTCTTCATGCCCTTGACGTTCTGTAACTTGAGTGTCTCCTCTGTCTCCCATGTGTTGTGGATGTGCGCCCAGTTCTTCCACTTTATCAAATACTGGATGTCACCAGGCTCTTTGTTGGGATTGAAGTTGGCATTGGGGTCCCCGTCGGCTTCTATAGCGTATACAGTGGTTATGCTTCCTGTTGCTGTTAGGGAAAAAACACAAAGAAAATTAGTATGTCATGTCTTTCTTGCTATATCCTTAGATTTTAGTGATAAGATTTGATTTATTTTGGAGGTAAACAGAGGAACAAAAGGTTCAAGTCATTTCAGGTTCTCTCTATGATTCATATGTTACAATTCCAGTGCCAAAACGTTCCTTACCTCTTTTCCTCCCTATCCTGCAGTCCATCACTCTCTCCAACGTTTCAAACTCGTCTTCCTCAGGCTGTGGAACATCTTCGCCTACAACCTCCACCAGATCGTCCGAATCCGTCTTCAGCTCCTCGTCCTCCTTGTAGCTAATGTTGACCGTGGCCTGCCGCCGTGGCCCCGCAGACGCCGCCTTCTTGTAGTTATCGTCATCGTCGTCAGAAGAAGAACATTTCTGGGTTTTCTTTCTTTGGGTGCTGCTTTTCTTTCCATTCCGAAAATTCATCCTGAGATAAAGAGGCAAAAGTTAAACTCAAATTTCTCTGTGTATTCCTTTAAAAAGATCGTATGATTAATAACTGCACAGCTAAGGAGGGGGTGATCATTTTGTATTAGTAAGCCACATAGAGTAAATGTAAGAATGTGTGGCCAGGCTACTGCCCCCTTACTTAGGTGGAGGCTTTCTGCTTTTGATTTTGTGACTGGGCTCATAGTCTGATGCTGTTTCATCACTGTTGTCCTCTGCTGATGAGTTCGATCCAGAATCACTCCCAGATCCAGAACCCGATCCAGAATCAGAGGAGCCTGAATTTCGTCTCCTTTTGGATCCACTCGATGAGTCGGATTCATCACTTGAAGAGTCCTAGAGAAGATTATTAACAAAGAGTGACACAACATGCATGAATAATCAGACTGTGACAATCACGGTTTAGTACACTAATGACATCTCTGATGATCAATTTTGGGACTAACAGCAAGACAACTGTGGACCAGTGTGAAACAAACCTCATCAGATCCACTATTTGAGGAGCTTTGTCTCTGTTGCTGTTGCTGCTGCTGCTGCTGTTTCCTGAGCATAGCAGATCTTTGCACTGCGAGGATACTTGGGTTTGACTTCCAGAACTGCAACCAATGAATGTTTTCAAAGATTAGACACAAATATGTAAGAAAGGTTCTGCTTTTTACACAGCAAGTGTCCCACTGTACCACCACATAGCAGCCATCTTTGATATTTCCTTTTAGATCCCGTTTCTTTACCTCAGCTCCATCAATGTTTGACTTATTTGATGGTTCCAGCTTCTCCTTGGATTTCTCTGTGTCAGAATCTGACTGGCTGCCAGAATCTGAGCCACTTCCTGAGTCACTGCTTCCTGATTGGCTGCTGCTGCTTGAGGAGCTAGAACTGGAGCCCGAGCCGGACCCCGAGCCAGACCCTGATCCAGAACCGGATTCATCATCAGAGTTACTGTAACATGTAAAAACAAGCTCGTAAGAACGCATATAAATGCAGTACAAATTAATGTTCACATGATAAGTTATTGTTATTAAGTTTTACATAGAGTTGTTCAAAATATTTTACCCAAGTTTTCAGGATTAAAAAAAAAAATACAGCAGGTGCTTGGGCAATTAATTTGATCAGTATCCAGTCTAGCCTTGTACACAGGTGGTGGAGTTGTTTTAAAGAAAACATCTCCACCAATAATTTTGATGACAACTGTGTGACCACAGAGGAAAAGATGTTTGACAAAAGCCTTAAGTCCACCTCCACTCAAAGGATCGTCACAGTTTTTTTTATAATAATAAGAAGTTGTTTTCAAATTCTTATTTAAAAAGGCATACATCTACTAGAAGGATAGTTTGAAGCAAATCCTGGTCAACTAGCGACTCACACAACCCTGAGAATGGACAGATCCTGGACTGTTCAATTAGAGAGAAGGTGTAAAAATATTCTAAACAGGTAACTGAACTATACTATGGAAAAAACTACCAGACATGAATTTTTAATCAGGCAACACAAAAGGTTTTCCAATTTTCCACCAAAAGGCACATTTGACTTTGAATATCAACAATTGCTGACTCCATAGTTTAACTTGCAATCATCTGAATCATAAAATATGAAATTCTCCTTTTCATCTGTCCCAGAAATACAAACAGAACTGGGAAAAAGGGAATGTAAATATGCAGCAACATTGGCTTGGAACCAGTTACAAAATAATCTTAACCTTAGGTAACTGGTCTCTCTAATGGAGTTCAAGGGAATTTTAAAGGACGAGTATGTTTCATCAGACCGTAGATGTAACGACTGACTTATTGCCCAAGCCTTTTTATATTCCTAAACAATGCCTTATGCTTTATCGCCTTATGTTTTTAAACATTTGTACTTGCTTTAAGGAGCATGTACTCTCCTATTTATTTACTTGTTTTTGAAAACTAAATTTCTGTTTTAACTGTTTAAGCTGCTGTCAGTCTCTCCCAGGACAATCTATTATAAGAAATTTAAAAATCAAGAGTTTTTATTTCTTGATTAAGTAAAAATAATGCAAATTTAGATTTTTCCATGTGTGTAAAAATGTTGCCTCAATGCAGTATGCAGTGTAGTGTACTGTAAACAGACTTGAACAACAACAAAATGAGTAGCATACCATTTGTTACTCTCTAACTTAATAAAAGGACATACTTCTATAAGCTGTATCATCTGAGATGACGTGTTAAATCAGTATCAATCAAAACACCTTTGAAGCTTACTCATACTCTGTTTATGATGGAAAATAAATCGACTTTACCTTGATTCTCCACTGCTGTTGCTTACACTTTCGTCCTCACTGCGTCCAGCCATGTTGAAGTCCAAAATATAGACTTCCCCCTGTCTACCTGTAGTGTTATTTTCCACGTGATTAACCTGTGAGAGAAGATACACATTAGAAATGCTGTCTGGAAAACTGTTACCTAACCGAAGAAGACTCGTTTCAGCAATATATTAGTTCATCAGTATCCACCAACAGTCTGCCCCGGATGTATTAATGTTCAATAGAAGTGTTGTGTTTGTAAGTAGAAAGCTCTCCAGCTCAAAACACCATCCCTGACCAACCAAAGTTCAGCTAATGGATTCTTCTTGTAAAGATGCCAAATTTACACTAGCTGTTACAAAACGTTAGTAAAGTTATCCATGCTCCGTGATTAAGTTTTAGGAAGAGTTAACTGTTTCTATAGCACTCTTAGAAACTTATTTTATTTAAAATATTTTGAGGTAGAACCGCATCGGACGGAGCTTTGTGGATGGGCTGTTACTACATGTAACTTGGCTCAACGTTATTTGTTCCCTCACCGCAGAGGCCTATCAGGCCTGCACAGTACCAGCGTCTTTTCATACGCACATAGAACTCCATAGTAAGCACAAAATGAACAAAAAACACAACAAAAACCGTCTAATAGTAAACGGTCTTAGCAAACATCTGTATGCTCGGTTCGGGGGCATCTTGTAGTCACTGTGTGGTTACAGTGTAGCTTGTAGCATTAGCTAGCTAGCCGGCTAATGACGCCAATACTAGCTATTGGCGGGGTACGTTAGCAGTAATGAATGCAGCCAGTATTTTATCTCAAAATCCCGTAACAATGTGTGTTAGCACTAACTCGCTGATTACAGATACTTTACCGCTACAGGAAAATTACTATATTCTCTGTGTAACGAATTACGGGTCGCTAGCTTTTATGTGTCATGCTATTATTATGGTTTTCTTGGTAAGAAACTCATAACACTTGTAAATCAAAAAGTAGCAACTCTCAGTGTATTTATTCCACAAGATATGCCGCAACCACGTGGGTAGAGTAAACAGAAAGCGTAAGATCACAGCGTTTACTGGGGTTGTCAAGGAAAGCAGTATTAGCTCACGTTATGAAGCACGAGGCTAGCTAACATAATGACAAACTTTGCGCTAATAGGGAACCACTGGAATGTTCACTTTCCAGTTACAGGATTAACTCGAGCTTTGCACCTCAACAATATTTACATATGCAAAGCTCTGTGCATGTAGCGGAACTCAGCAGAGTGTTGAAGTTATTTAGTATTCATCATTAAACCCACAAAACCCAAATTAGCTAACCCAACTTCACCCTCTTCCATCTTGTTTTCATTCGCCGCTCACTTCTCGCGGCTTTTACACAACGTTAGCTTTACTTTCTCGCTGAACTAAGGAGATGAGTAACTCCACGCTTTGTTTTACCTGTGGTATTTGGTGTCACTCGGAAAACTCCAACGCGTTAGTTGTCTAAATCCGCCTTTCCACTCCACAGAGTCCTTTCTTCTTTTATTTAACTGATGAGCTAGCTAAACGCGACCGTGCGCTTGCTAGCTAGCTAACTCCCCGGTTAGGGAGAGCAGCCCCGAACGGCTCTCTTCGGTAGAGCCGGTGGAATGGTCGGTTTTCCTCTCCGTTCAGAAACCAAGTAAGTCCCCTTTGCTGTTACAGGTATAAGCAAAGTCTGGTGCCCGTCGGTCAACGGCGATTGTTGAAAGCTGGCATTTCAATCCAGGCTCTTCCGACAACCGGCCTCCGCCATGACGCCGTAGGGTTCAGTTCACTAGGAAACCCCGGACAGTGACGTCACGACTGTGCTCCTTACTACGGTGCGACGGCAGTAAACATCTGGCAGCGAGTATTTTTAGACAGAAATAGACTAGAGTTCATTTTAATGATACAAATATATATTGTTAATTTACTTCACCTCGACGCCTTTGCAGTAAGTTTGTGTGGTCCACTGTAGGCCTCGATGTTTACAGCCTGGTGGTGATGCATAACCTATGGGAATGTTTCCGACATATAGAAAACACTTTGGATTTAATCTCATTTTGCAATTTCCAATCACAGGAACAAACTGTGCATCAATTTAGCATCAATAAAGATATATTTAAAATTTTGCACTATTTGCATTTGTCTCTTTAAACTATTTTAAATGCGATTTGATGACGTGTATTTCGTATCCAACTTCTGTTTCTGTGCCCTGATCCCGTAAAATATCAAAACAAAAGTCATTCAAGATTGCTGCTTTTTATTTCTTTTTTTACATTGAATTTTTAATATATTTTTACTTTCTACTAGGCTACTGCCCTGCTACTTTTTTATTCATACTGTCTTGTTTCCAAATTATTTCCTTTTTTGAGGATTTAGGACTGGTATGGTGTACCATACATATGACAACAAATCTCTTGAATCTTAAATTTAGTTGAATGGAGAGCTGAACATGACGAGGTAAAGGGAAAATGGAAAGTAATTTTTTGATCACGTCACATGTATATACGTGTTTTTTGTGATACTAGAGTATTGTGCCATTTAAAATGAACTGAATTGAACTGGTACATTCACAGTAGTTGTCGTTATGCGTGTAAACTACTTGTGCAGCAGCACCATCTAGCGGCGACACTCGGTAATACACGATGCAGTGTATCATTTCATATCGGATATTTTCTAAGTTTGATTTTTCACACTTTTTCGGCATAATGCTTTTTTTAATTGGATAGAAATGCATACATTAATAACAACATTCGTGGACACACATTTGACAGCAGTGTGGTTTGCTTCAGGGAGCATCACTGGGTGGCTGAATGAGCGCATGTGTTTGTGGAAACGGACCAATGAGAAGTGGTCCAGGAATGAAGCTGCGGAAGCATATATTCTGCATCCAGTAATATTCCAAAGCAGTGATAATAGGATGGCACTCAGGATACCCACAGCTCAGGGTGAGACTGCTTTCACATAAATCATCTTAGAGTCCTATAGGAGAGCTTCCTGAATAATAATGGGGTGACAGACAACGACTGTCTGGAACAAATGGACTGCACTCCAAGAGGTGAGTATATGACTGCAGATATCGATTAACTTAAGCACAGCGTCCTAAATGCTCACTTCAGGTAGCGCTGGTTTAATAGCAACCATAAACCAGCAGGGATGGAAAGTGTTAAAGTGATGACGGGCCGATGTCCCGGTGAAGACACCGCGGAGGAACCAATGAGGCAAATTAGTCCCCGGTAATCATCTTCTTGTGCCGCAGACACAGTGCAGTGCAGGTGGGGAAACGCTTTTAAAGGCACAACTCACTAAATATTAGATTAAATGTGATTCATAATACAACGTGGAAGAGATGCTAGGACTGGATGCATCAGGGCCCCTGGTGCAGCATGAGTTGTGGGCATTGCGTATATGAATGCTTTGACTTTTAAACCCAGAGCACAAATAATCCACAGTGCTGCTTCTTTTTTATTTCACATTTTGTCTTTCATTTACAGTACCAGTCAGAGTTTGGACACACCTCCTCATTCAAGGATGTATGAACTATTTTCTGCATTACAGAAAATAGTGAAAACAGAAAATAAACTATGTCCTTTACATTGACTGGGAAAGCCGAGTGGGCATATGACGTTTTAACGATGGTCTGAGTGCAGTTGTGGTTATTGATATTGCAGTTTGGTGTGAAATGTGCGTTTTTGGCGCGATTCAGTGTAACACATAAGAGGAAATGTTAATGACACCCTTAATTAGTTGTATATTATCGATATATTTAAAATGAAAATGTTTATGTCAGTATCAGGTGTAGCTATAGACTGTATGTAAAATTGGACAAAGCATAAAAGCATGTTATCTATTATAATTCTGGAAGATTTCAACACAAAAACATTGAATTCATGTATTTTTATCAGTTATCAGTGTAAAAAAAGTGCTATACTCCTGACGGCCACTAGATGCTGGCAGCAAAAAACTCATGGCCACGTTCAAATACCAAACTCCTGGCTTCAAGTTTACAAACCAACAGGTGACGTCACGCTTGCTTCATCACTGAGTGTTGGACAGGTGTCAGTCTGCCCCCTACTGAGTAAAGATGCAACAGCACAAAGCTCATCTCAAGTAAACCATTTGCTCCACATCTAAACCCTGAAACCTTAACTGAGTGAGCTGGGCTGTTTTTACCCAACATTTTGTCATTTATACTCAAACTTTGTTGATTTTACATCAAATTGAATTGCTTTTACCCATCAGTTTATTGTTTTTTACCGACTGTTTTTGTCCAACGTCACATAGTTTTTTAAGGTTAAAAACAACAAAATATTGAGGGAAAACTACAAAATGTTGGTTAGAAATGACAAAATTTGAGTAAAAATTACAAAAAGTTGGGGAAAAACTATAAAATACAGCATCAAACTACTATAGAATGGAAAAGAGTAGAAAAATTATTTTAAAGAAAAATACAGAAATATAGAGATCATATAGAAATATGAATTTAATTTAAAAAAGGACATAAACATAAAGCAGACTGCAAGCACAGGTCTCTCTTTGACTACACTGGAAACAACATCTGTAATTTATTCAGCTGTTTATTTTACAGTTTTGTCAATTTCTATTTCTTTTCAGCTGTATCTTCGTTTGAATATATAAGAATATTAATATCATGACAAAAACACACTGAATTCACTTGTTCTGTACTGAATCATCAAATGCTTAATTTAAGAAAAGGTTTT
>OOFC01016571.1:20048-45286 GCA_900323345.1 Pseudochromis fuscus
TACTTAAAAATTACATTCATAAAATAATCATAATTATTTATAAATATCTATTTTATTTAATAAATTAAACTGGTAAATGAAAGTTCAAAGGTGATATTTTCCTGAAGTTTAAATAAGTCAGTGAGATTTTCAGAACAAAAAGGCTGAATTAGGTTTCCTATTAGTTACATCATGTAAATATTGTTCTTCAAACATTAAAAGCCAAAAATTACCAAACATTTCTTGTAAAAGTAAAGCTAAAATGTAAACTGCAATCACTGAATATTAGATATTAATTTGATTGATTTATTTTTTTACAGTATTTCTTGGTGTCTCGCCCAAGGCTGAATAACAATAGTCTAATTATGCAGCCTTCACAGAGAAGGTCAGGAGACGTCTTCAAGTCATGAAGCAACACAACATTGCGACGATGAGTTTTAATTTTAGGAAACAGGAACTTGATGAAAGCAAAAAAGGGAACAACCTGGCAACTCAAGAGAAAGACAGATATGTGTGAACATCAGCTGCACCTCATTTGAGGAAGTTAACACCCATTTATTCCCCGTGCATCGCAGAAAGCTCTGCTGACATTTTCTGCTCCCATTTTCATGTGCCAGTAACAGTCAGGAGACAGTGGTCGCCATGAGCTGTGGAGACATCTGGGATTTTGTTCTCAGTGTAGGACACAACTTTGAAACCATAAAAAAAACAACACAGTTGTGCAGATATGAACTTAAAGCAGAGTTACTATGATGTCAGCTAAGTATTATTTTAATTTCAGATAGAAGAAGTTCAATAGCTTTATTGGTTTGTGGTTATACAGTGAGGGAAAAGTACAGACAGATATTCAACAGTGATGTTTCTTTTTTGGTATTTCTAGAAACTTCAAATATGATATTGAGCTGTGTGTACCATCATGTGTGCTGGCTTTACACATCCGACTGAAGTCCCTGTCAGTTGGTTTTATACCAGTGTTATTCCTCAGCTGCACAGTAGCACCAGTAATGTTTTTTCTGTGGTTGCTCGGGAGTTTTTGTATCGACAGTAATCATGTTGTTCCACAAGGTGGCACTGTGCTGAAGACACTTCTAAAGAGGACGCTTCTGTTAGTGGAACAGAAAACCCACGGTCAAAATATGACATTAACTGATTAGTTATGGGACTGTTTAAAAATAAAGAGCTCATATAATTAAATGATCCATCTCTGAAAGTCAGAATTTCCCAGATTATGGACGATTTCATGGATGCTGCCATTTTAACCCTTTCACACCTGAGCCTGCAAATTTCCACCTGGGCTTTTTATCCTTATTTTGATTTCAAATTCAAATTTAACATGTAAAATGTAACATCCACGTGCAGCTGAAGTGTTTTTGTTTACTAAAACTCTAAACTCAAAATGCAGTTTTGTGTTTTTCTGCTATTCTTGCTTCATCATCACTTTTATTACAATCTTAGTATTGAGTAAATCAGCTGTTTGTCGGCTTCTGGGAGAGGCGCTGATGAAATTACCGTAATGACACCCTATTCACGGTAAAGTGCAACATGTCAGCTCTCGGAACGTTGGAATTTTTCCGATTGCGCAAACTGTGAAGTAATTACGGTAATCCAAAGAGGCATGTGCAGACTTGTCGCCAAGGACACGCTCGGAATTATAGGGTTGAATGTGCCATATGATGTTGGAGCATTTCAATATTTCTGACATCATATAGGTTCAGCATGTGGAAGCTACACATGGTGAGTGAGACTGCATCAAGGCAGAGCAGTAGTGGCATTCAGACTGTCTTCATATCTTTTTCATAAATGTCAAATATGCCCCAAATGACTCTCAGTGTTACAGCTGTCAACCCCTGCATGTATGTGGGTTGTGTTTACTATTCCTTTAATGGGATTCTGATGTTTGCTTGAAGTGCACTGGTCACATAACTAAATGTGACATTATGCCAACAAGTTTCATTTAGATCTATGGTTCTTTCAGGCAGCGATTCAAACTGTGGTGAGATCCGCCGAGGAAGTGAAGACGGTTCGCATCCTGCAGTGGGAAGACACGTGAGCAGTTGACATAAAGTGGTGACAGTACAAAGACCACAAAGTGTAAAACACATATCACAACATGAGAGTTTTCCACTCCTCAGCGCATCAAATCTAAACAAACCTGAACCTCCTCACCCCGTGGACGAACTGAATCCACCCGTCGCCTCTTTACCTCGAAATGTCAGCGTTGCACAATCTCTTTCATGCTGTGATAAGTCGCTCTGCACGTCAACACTGTGATGAAGATAGGTGGCTGCAGCGTGATCAATACAATTCTGCTTACATGGATTTTCAAAATAAAACTCTTTTACTCTGAGATCATCATTGTCTTAAAAATTTGAAAAAGCCTCAGAAAACATCTCACAATCTCTTCGTAGTTGGAGACCTATGAGCATACAGGTCAGGTGATCCAGACTGTGCAACAGGGTCTCCCTAGGGCCAACAGGGAAATGCACAAGCTGCCCTCCATTCCCTCAGTTAGGGAATAAATTACTGCACATGCACTTTTCTTTTTGGACTGAACTGCCTGAAACTGCTATTAAATCTTAGATCCAGCACCTTGAATCACCTATGCTGCTCTTGGACTTTAATCTACAATGCTTTTGTGTCTTTAATCTGTTGCTGCAATGTGTGGATTGTTTGCATCTCATTTCCATATACACTGGAAGTGATGAAAGTGACAATAAACTACCGACCTGATCAATGCTGTCCGATTATATATCAATAACTATATAACTACAACAGATTTAAATCCTAAAAACATTGTGACATCACTGTATTGGCTTTAAAACAGATTTTGTTACATTTTATGTCCATGGCTGACAAGTATATCTCTTAGTGTCATGAGGTTTGCGTCTGATATTTGAGTTCAAACCGCCCAGTCACAGAATAACAGAGAAACCAACCGTGATCACACTCAAACAAATACACTTCTGCAATGATGTTGAGGTGTCAAAGTACGGTAAGAATAAGTGTTAATGACAACTTTTGTACTTCTGTTTTGTGAGGACACGTAACCATGACAACTACAGGTCTAAGTCCAACCCTGTTTCAGCCTAAACCTGAAACCTCACCTTAATCCCAAAGCCTGGGACAGAAGTGTCTCCACCTCCAGGTTAAAAACAAAAAAACACTACAGCTTGCGTGGGAGAGTGTGTCTGTGTGTGTGTAAGAGTTTTTGAGTGTGAAACACACCAAAGCTACTTGGCTCTTCCTGTGTGGTAAACATGACTGACTGAGTGTCCCTGCATGCTCACACTGCTCTGTGCTAACGGGAAACTGTTCATTTATATTATTGTTTTGTGCATCATTTAAAGACTGGACACAACCTACACACATGCAGAGGTTGACAGCTGTAACACTGAGAGTCCATAAGAGGACATTTCAGGCATATTTGACCATTTATGAAAAAGTTGTAAGAGTCATATAAGGCAGTCTAACTCACTCTGTGTATGATGTCATTTACGTTCAAATATTTCCATGAATCATTAGTTTATGTCATAATCTGTCTTGCAAACTGTATTGTGTTGATGGATTTTCTTTTCCTTTAAGTTAATGTAATTGAAGATAAATTTTATTTACAGCTAACAGGTGCAGCAAATACACTTTCACATCCTCAGCAGGTCTGATGGATATTTATTCAAGTAAATATTTGAGGTTACTTGAATATAAGTCATTCATACTTCACTACATTTAAACTTCAGCTTTGCTTTCACATTGTTTTATTCACAATGTATCAAAATGTATCATTCAAGACTTATTAAAACACATGTAATCAGGGATATAAATCAAACAATGTAACAAAACACACTGATACATGGGTTCTTCCTTTGAATATTGATAATACTGTAACCATGACATTACTATGTAACTACTATGGAGTAGAAGTTAAATATATTTTCTTACGCACTCATGGGTTTGAATAAAAATACTGAGAGCAAGATAAAAACATAAAAATAAAAGTATAATAAACATCTCCAATGAAGTTTGTATTTCTGGGCTCCTTTCTGTAATATATTGGTAAATGATTGATTGCTTCATTAAAGTGGTAATAACTTCAATTTGTGTCTTACTACACCACAAAGTAGTAAAATAATAGTAAAAAGATTATTATTTTTAAATACAGCTTTTTGATTTTACATTAAACTTCAGTTATTTCTGGAGTTTAATTTATTAATAAAGGACTTTTACACATGTAAAAATAATGAACTTCACACAAACAAATTAATTAATTGTATTTATTGTGTAAATCTCTGTAATTACCTGCTAATTAACAAAGTAATCTATGTAAAATTACAAATCCTCTACAGCAGCAGGAGTTTTGTCAGTTGTTGTTTTTTTTCCTCAAGGGTTCATTTTTGTCCACAATGTTAATTGAATCTAAATGTCTGTATTTGTGCTGCTGCTGTTGTCACATCCTTTCTTGCAGCGCAGCAGACGTGTTGGTCAGTGTGCACATTAAAAATAGGAAGTTAAAAAAATTAACTTGTCAAGGAAGTCGTTGAAATGAGGAAGCTTCAGACTTCACCGTGTCAGTGTTGAGGGTTCATCTGCCACCGCCGGGGTCTCCTGCCAGTGACCCACCGCTGTTATCCGCTCCTGACGGCACATGTATGTTTTTGTTTGTCAGGAGCTGGTGGCTGAGTTTAAGATGATCTGTTTGTGAGCTGCTGGAAGAAGAGACTGGGAGAAAACTCTGGGATTACCTCATCACGTTATACACAGTAAGTCAGTATTTTCTTTAAGACAGACTGGACTTCACTGCCGCTCTCTGTTTGTTTTTTTTTAAGTTATGTCATCCCTCGCTCAACACTTGTCTTTGATAAAGCAAGAGAGAAATCTTCCTCATGGTGTGAGACCCACCACTCTTCTTATTTAGATTAATTATCTGAGATAAAACTGATGACAACACACGATGGTTTCATTTGGTTCTGAGAGTAATACTCATTATTTTATCATATTTAGACTTTTAACACAACTTGAAATAATGTCTCATGTTAGACTCAGATGATCAGGAGGCTCTAATACAGTATAGTCTGGATAGGTCTTTATCAATAAAACCTACACTGTAAACTTAAAATAACACGCAAAACAAGGAAGAGAAAAGTACATGTTGAAATTAAAAAAACAAAAACACTTTAAACTGAAGCTAAAGCTCATTAAAAATGTCTTTAGTTTATTATTAAAATATTTAATTCCTGTTGTTCATGTGGTAGAGGATTTCAGAGAGTTTTACCACGGTTCCTGAAGGCACCATAGTCTGATTTAAAGTTGATACATGGAGATACTGGAGTTTATTCAGCACCTGCTTTGTTAGTGAAACAAAAAGGGGTGTCACAGTAATCCAGTCGACTGAGACAGACACCCCCAGCTGTAGTTCAGTAGTGGAAAGTAATAGAGTACATTCACTAAAGTACTGCATGTCAGTCCCAGACAAGATGGATGAGTGGAGTACAACTGTGTTTGCTTTGTTCCAACCACACACTTCATCTCATGACTCCTTAATTAAAACCTCAAACACCTACAGTGACAGTGTTTTAATGTTTCAAATATTGATGACATTGTAACACTTTGATGTCACTTTAAAAAAAAAAAACAACAACCCAGAGGCAGTGAATTGACTTGGATTGTAAATATGTCATAATGTCCTTTTCTGTTGTTGTTTCGTGGCTTGAATAAATGATTTTACGATCTTCTTTGCACATCATGATGGAGCAGCTATGTGTCTATTTAAGTTGTTTAAAAACCCGTTACAGGTACTAAAAGTGTTTTGTCACCACACACTCTGAAGAGATCGTCAATCATTATTCTGATATTCATATTCATAGACGTGGTGAACTGCCACTGAAAACACAGCTGAGTATTGACACGCTGCATGTTTGCTTCCTTTCATGCATTAAATGAAAATATTAGACAGAAAAAACACTTTTTTTAATCGTTTTTATTTGTAGAATACAGTTTGTGGCTTTCACCAAATGTTTTGAAGTTTTTACCCAGTATTTTTATATTTTACTCAGCATTTTGTGTTTTTTACACAGTATTTTATCATTTTTACTCAACTTTTTGTGGTTCTTACCCAGTATTTTTATATTTTACTCAGCATTTTGTGGTTTTTACACAGTATTTTATCATTTTTACTCAACTTTTTGAAGTTTTTACCCAGTATTTTTATATTTTTACTTCAGAATCTGTGTTTTTACCCAATATTTTATCATTTTTATGTGACATTTTTCCATATTTCATTGTTTTTAACATTTTCTGGTTTTCATCTCATTAGATAACATTACCCCATCATGTACTTAGTCCCATATTTACCCAGTTCTGGGTTTAAACCACCCAACATTTTACATTTCCAGACCAGTGAATAGTGATGTGGATGAGAATTGTCCTTTTGTAAATCCAATGATTTTAATTTTGTTACAAAACCAAAAATAATTTGGTTATTAGTTTTTATGATCAAGGAAGTGACTGTACACAAACCTTATATTATCATTTTAACTTCACTGAATTGTATGTATTTCTACTTGAAAAATAATACTGCATAGTCGAGCAAAATCCTTCTTATTTGAAGTAGCTTGAGATGGTGCAGAGCTGGTGTTTCACAGGTGCTGCTGTAGCTGTAATGTGAGATCAGATGATAATCAGTTGGTGTGGGTGGTGCACATCTTATCATATTTAGGACTCTTTACTTTAAAAAACAAATGCTTATTTATGTAAAATAAAGAATTTGTCATTGAATCTCAATTCTTTGTTTTTGTTTAGGTGAATCACATCCTGGTGGCTGAACTGTGTGAAGGGACTTCCTGAAGGGAGCCACCGTCCAGAAGCCAGCATGGCTGACAATGTGAATGCATTGCCATTTTTCTATGGCAACATCACCAGGGAGGAGGCGGAGGACTACCTGCGGCAGGCGGGCACGGGAAACGGCTTGTACCTGCTGCGACAAAGCCGAAACTATCTCGGAGGCTTCGCACTGTCTGTGTCAAATTCAGGCCGCTGTTACCACTACACCATTGAAAGACAGCCCAATGAAACGTACGCTATTGCTGGCGGTAAAAGTCACAAGAGCCCCGTGGATGTGATTGATTATCACTCTCAGGAGACGGACGGCCTGGTGTGTCTGCTGAAGAAACCCTGCAACAGGCCCAAGAACATGCAGCCCAAGGTCGGGCCGTTTGAGGACCTGAAGGAGAAGCTGATCCGGGAGTATGTGAAGCAGACCTGGAACCTGCAGGTCAGTCCCAGCCAGACCATTGAAAAGATATATTGTGTATATATATATAATTACAATAATAATGGATTCAATAGAGTTTTTGAAAGTAAAATTCAAATGGGACAAGAAGTTGCAAACAAGCTAAATTTAATCAGTTCTCAACATTTTTGATGTGAAAAAATATTATGTGTGTAATAGATATATAGATGTATAAATAAATATGTGTCTGTGTGTGTAATTTATTTACTTAACTTGCTGGGGTTATATTTTAGGTCATTGGTGATTTTTTTTAGATAATATTCAAGATATCCACTCAGTTTTCTATCCCTCTGTGTGTTACTGACCATTAGCCAAACAATTCATACTGAAACTAGAAAAATATACTTGATCATCTTCACTGTTGTGGTTTGTCTGTGGCTGATCTGCACTTCCTGTATGGCCCCCACACTCAGTGGCCTCTTACAGGCAAAGGTACAACAGATGCAGGCTGTCCATTGTGCCTGAATAAAACCACAGCTAAAAGCACAAGTGTTAATGTGATTCATATGTGTGATGTGTGTGTGCAGGGGGCAGCTCTGGAGCAGGCCATCATCAGCCAGAGGCCTCAGCTGGAGAAACTCATTTCCACCACAGCTCATGAAAAAATGCCCTGGTTCCACGGCGCGATAACACGAGAAGACTCTGAGCCCAGGCTTCAAAACGGCTCGCGTGCAAATGGGAAATTCCTGTAAGTACTTTACAGTCTTTGCATACCTCCTGCTTCTGTTTACTGTAAGTGGTTTAAAATAGTCATATGTATCCAAATCTGGCTGAATATTTCACCATTTGCAAAAGTCTTACGCCAGCATTTCTAAATAGTCAGGTTCACATCCGCTTTTTGACGCCAAATGCAACGTCTCTCTCAACAAGTGTTCATCCATCAACAACTGTGAGCAACTCTCAAACATCTTGACCCTTCACTTCTGAGTCACTGTTTGTGTTACGGGGCTTTTTTGGATAAAAACAGTGAACAAGTCATCACTGAATCTGCATCTGGAGTTTGTCCATTATCAGTGTGAATAAGATGAGGGGGTGTTGGCTAAAATCTTTATTTAAAAATGTGTTGTACTGTCACCACAGCTTCCATGTTTTTGTTGGACAGATTGAAATAAAATGCCAGATTAAAGAAACCTACTTAGAAACAGCTTAGTTTTCATCTTTTAAATGTCAATCACCTCTTGTCAGATTTTAGTTTTTTTGACTTATTCATACAAAAACTAAATGTTTTTTAAAGTAATTTTACATTTTAATATATTTGATGCAGTTTGAGGCTGTTTCTGCATTTTGTACACTTTAAATTTTATAAATCCTGCTTCTGTTTTCAAAAGAAATCCGATTACCGTATATTCTGGACTATTGAGCGCACCTGTCTATGAACCACTATTGAATTTATTCAAACAGTTTCATGTGGTCCACTCTGACCGGGTCTGATGTGACGACGCTAAATGTATCGGCGGCACGGAGCTTGCTAGCTTGTAAAAAGACAACGAGCTTCGTGCCGCCGATACATGAGAAACACCGGTGTTTAAGTTCAAAGTGCTGGAAAAAAGTAGCGGCATATAGTCCGGAAAATACGGTACATTAAAATTCTAATCTTTTCAAACAAATTTCAAAATCTTTCACATCTTCACAACAGTGAATGTTGCCGCTTGAGTTTATTGGAGCTTTCTTTTGATTTTGACCAAAGACACATGAAAATCTTTAAGATTTTTCCTATTAAACAAAGTATAACATTGTTACATTGTAACAAATTTTTCCTGACAATACCTGCTGGACATTATAACTCTTCTATTGTTCTGTAACAGTTTCCTGGAATCAGTTACTCTCGGTTTAGATGAGGTCGGGAAAGGTCATCATTTTGCTGCAGAACCAGCAGAGTGGTAAAGAACATCCTCCTGTGGGTGAAGTTCGCAGGGAGATTCGACTTCACGCTACACTTACCGATAGCCATGAAAATTTCATTGACATTCATGGCAGTCTTGGCAGAGGTCTCCATGAAGAGCAGACTGTTGTCATCAGCATATGTTTGTGCCTCCTGCATGGTTTAAAAAAAAAAAAAAAAAAAAAAAATCCAGGTCAAGGATGATAATATTGGGATTTTCTGCAGTGAAACTGAATGAAATTTGTGCATCTTTTTACCTGAAGATCTACAGCTCTCTTGTTTGCAATGTCCGCCTTGTTGCCAGCCAGAGCGATCACTATGTTGGGACTGGCTTGTCTTTGAAGCTCCTTCACCCAGTTTTTCGCACGAGCAAACGTGTCCTGATAAACCAGCAAACTGGATTATTATCATTCTCACAGAGTATTTATAGTACGATTATTTTAAACATTTGAACTTTATGGCTTTGACTTGATGGGATCTCAAAAAATCAATAAGTCTAAACATTACGCAAGATCAATTTAATTTGAACCTAATAGCACTTTGGATCCTTTAGTAATATGTGATTATTGACAAACTTTTACTCTCTCTACTTTGGGTGGCAACACAGTGAGCAATAAATCTGACAACAAAGAAACATTAAAGTAAACAACAACACATCTGAGTTCATCTTAATTCTTTCACACTTCAGGTAAGACTCACTGTGTTAGTGATGTCGTAGACCACGATGGCCGCCTGAGCACCTCGGTAGTACATCGGAGCCAGGCTGTGGTAGCGCTCCTGACCCGCTGTGTCCCAGATCTCGAACTTCACAGTGGTGTCGTCCAGACAGACGGTCTGAGTGAGGAAGGCAGCTGGAGAGGGAAGGACAACGGACATCAGTGGAAAAAATAATGGACCTTTTCATCATCCTGGAGGAAGATCCTGTCCATTGTGGAAAGGAGAAAACAGGTATACATGTTCAAATCTGTGCCTGTCAGACCTGCTGAAATAATCATTAATGAAACACATCACTTGTTCTGAGAAGAGAAGCTGCTGTACTGTAGTGACAGGCAGAAGAAGATCTTCAAGATAACTGGAGGCACGAGGAGGCTTTGTTTCTCAAAAATAAATCCCCATCGTACCTCAGTCTGAGACGAGCTCTTCTCTTCTACACTTCTTTGACAGCTTGTTGACAGTTAATACCACATTGTTTACACACACACACACACACCTATGACTGCTATGTACTGCCAGCCACATGACAAGGAACTCTTCATTAGCATTTATGTTGTGTTGTTTTTTATTTTTGGGAATATAAAAGTGTTCATTATTGGCCTTCACTCTGCATCTCACTCTTCTCTTCACCACTTCTGAGCCAGGTGATGCAAAAAAGATGTTGATTTAAAAAAAAGCACATAAGAGCACATTCAAGTTGAGAATAGATTTCCACACAGTCACTTCCTACATTATTTGATACAAAATCCTACTCTGGACAACAACAGGCAACTTATTATTTCATATTTGGTTTTACACAAGCAACAAACTTGTGTGTAACACCGCGTGTTATTACCACTTATTGCTGATTTTAAAGTGGATTGAGGCAATGTTGTGGCATTTTGTGTTTAAATGATTGTTTTTAGACAATATTCAACATTTGAGAATTTTGGCTAATGTTGGTAAGCAGTAAAAGTGAGTCATTAAAAATATATTGTTCTTGTGTGCACCTAACACTATAATTCAGCGACTAACAAAATTCAACCCTTTCATAAGTCTAGTCATCTGTCTCTTACCTCCAATCGTACTCTCCTGGAATTCATGAAACTGGCCTTTGACAAAGCGCAGCACTAAGCTGGACTTGCCCACAGCCGACTCCCCCAGCAGCACCAGCTTGAACTGGCAGATTTTGTTCGTGGCTGCAGCACCATTAGGCCTGCTTGCCCCTCCACCACGCCCAGCCATTGACACAGACACTGTTTTGGATCAGACAGCCCAAAACTACAAGTAAGTGAGGTGAAAGTGCGAGAGCCGAGTCTGGAAAAGCAGGCACTGATGGTGAGCGAGGTCAGAGGTCAAACTCCTGGTGGCAACAACCAGAGGGGGTGAGCAGCGATGGAGTCGCCCAGTTTACCTTGAAGAGGGAAAAAGAGAAAATTTTTATAACTCAACCATGAAAACACATGCTAACAACTTTTACTGTCACCTACCAAAGGTTTTCATGCTGCAGATCTGCACTCACACGTTTCAAGAAATAAGATCTACAAGAACTACATTACGATATCACATAAACAATAACATCAGTAAAATATATAATTGAGGTAATACATTCAATAAATACGAATAATTATTCTCATTTCTAGGACACAAATGCCAAATATTAGCAGGTTCCAGCTTTTGAAATGTGAGGATTTGTAGCATTTCTAAGTCACGTATGACAATCAGCTAATTATTTTGGATTGTTGGATTAACGAACTTTACAAAATCATCACTGGGCTCAGGGAAAATTAACATAATCAATCGATCAATTGATAAATACATATCTGCAGCTTACTCAAAACTAGCAAGGATAGTTGTCGTGTGTAAGTACTTTACATGAAAGCATTAGTCTGATGTTGATATTTTAGTCAGTATAACCATAATTAATGGTTATACATAAACTCAAAGGCTCAGTGTAAAGTAGCACACCACATACCAGAAATCTATCATTATCCGATCTTGAACTCTCACCCACTAATATGGATATCGGCCTCAAAAACATTAACAGCCACAAATTCCAAACGAACTGATTATAAAACCTGCTGAACCTGCTGTTCTTCGCTCAGACTCAGACACGGACAAAAACAACAGCAGTGAGTTAGCTCCCAGGCTAAAGAGGAGATGAGTTAGCAATGCTAACGTCGGCTGAGACGAAAAATTACTAAAAAGAAGGAAAACAACATGTCGGCGATCTTACCAACAACGAAAAACTACACCCACTCCGTCCTGTGAATCGATAAATACAGCAGCGTTATTCCTCGTTAGCTGTGTTTTTCCTCTCTACCTAAAACACTCAGTAAATTATACGCTTCCGCCTTGTGTAACAAATATACTTCCTGGATTCGTCCGTCACATGATGGAACGTCATAACCAATCAGAAGGGCGGAAAGCAGGCCGTCACAAGGAGCCGGCCAGCTCACCGCCTTACGACAAAAAATCTATTAGATATCCAAAACGATGAACTATAATTACATTTGCAATAACTTTTTGAGATAAATTACCTTGAAGCGTGATTATTAATTTTTAGCAATGTAATTTAAATTGAAGCTCACCTTCCAAGCCCCACCTCCAGCTATGATGTCATACAAACTTTCAGGAAAATACTGTATAAATTTACGGCATAAATGTTTTCTCACAAAACGCAAAGTGCTGTCTGACTATATCTAAATTTGTACCCTAAACAGAATAAAATCTACTGGCTTAAAACACACACTTTAGGACATTATTTGCCACATGATGGTGCAATGGGACAGCAAAAAAAGGACAGATCAGTAGCTTAGGCCTAAACTAACATTGATTAATGTTGTGGTAAACTACAACACTATTAAGATTTTCATTTTGGAGTAGGATTTTTGAGTATTTCTGTAAAGTTCATGTCATGTTCAGTCTAAAACTTGACTTTGTCTCTTTTTAGCTGGATCAAAAGCCTTATGATCCTTACAGTGCTGTATTTGTTTATAATAAGAATGTAACGTGACATTACATCAAGAAATCTATTTATGGTGAAAAATGATCACAAAAAAAGGACACAAGTTGCAACTGAATGATTTTTATTGTCACAACAATATACAATGCATAGCAGCAGAATATTCATATGTGAAAAGGTATTTTCCTTGATGTTTTTAATCTGTTGCACATATTTTTGAGCAGATGAAACACCTGATTCATAAACCTACTTCTTTCATGCAACCCCTGATGTATTTGGGAGCTGTGAAAAGACAGGGGTGTATTGAATTAAAGATTATCAGACCTCTTTTAAGTGATGACTCTGAACCCTTCATCTAGAAAATAAAATTAAAAACATCACTTTTGACCCACTGCATGCAAACTGACACTCCACTGACTGCTTGCTGTCACCAATTTACTTGCAAAGACAGACAGTAAGTCAAAAACATGTCCAAGTACTGAACAGCTGAAGAAGAAATTCCAGATATCAAATACACAGAGATGGTGTACATAAAAATGGACTGCAGATTTGTAAGTTAACTCACCATAGCTGACAACCAGGACGACCACAACAGTGAGAAACACAGTCTTCACAGTTCTTCGTCTCTCTGCACCAATCTCTGTAGGAAGAATTTAGAGAAATGTGAGACGATTACATTAAATATTTCAAAAAGTAAAATAGCACTGGGAGCTCCACTATATCCACCGTCTACATATTTGAAAGTGATCTGATCCTGCTGGAGTGCGACACTTTGAACGTCTGCCAGGAAGGTTGTTGGCCTCTATTTATTTGGTCTTGTTGTGAGATTGATGCAAATCCAGTGTATCATTATCTCTAAAATAATCAGTGTGGTTTCCTGCACACATAGTGACTTATCAAGGCCAGGCACTGATGCTGGGAAAAAAATGCAATAGCTGCAACACCACTGATTCACCAGGACAGTGTGTAAATACATTCATAAAAACAACAGAGTAAATATGATGTGATCTGTAAAGCACTCATCTGCCACACAAACCAACAAATAAGACCAAACTCTTGATTAAAATGAGGAAAAGAAAATCTTTAAATGTAGGAAAAGGTCAGATTGAAGGTTCATGGTTGATTGTGGAAATGCCAAAGTGTTTCTTATTGGACATTTTTAGAAAGATATGTCCCTGACAATTTCCAGCGGGAAAATTTGTAATCAAGATCACACAAACTGTTTCACAAGAATAAAAAACATTAATAGAAATAATCAGATAAATAAAAAATCTGATGAGAAAAAAAACAATGAACAGAGCTGTGCAAACATAGAAGAAGTCTCAGTGGAGTTTTTAAAAAGGCAACCTGAATTAAACCTTTAAATTATATTCACTGTTATCATTCAGTAATATTCAAAGGTATGATCACTTTATAACTTGTGAGTGTCATTTCTGTCAACATGTATTTCAGGCATGTGCAATAATATACACTGTGCACATTTTCTAGTGTCTGATTTTTATTTTTCTACTATTGTTTTTATTGAAGTAGGACCAGCAACTAAGAATTTCATTGGATGATATAACCTCTGTTTTACCATTGTTGTGAATCAAAGCACAAAAACACAGGTTCCAATAGAAAACTAGATGGGTTTATTTTCCCAAAAAGACAAAACACATAGGCTAATTGTAGGTTATGAAATCAGAGTTATAGTGACGTTTAAAGAGGTGAACAAAATATAACTCACAGGGTCACAAAAACTAGACATGAACTCAACCAACAGACCTGAGACACCAGGGTGACATGTAAACAGGCTGATCAGACACACAGTGCACAGGGACAACAATACAGATACAGCTCCAACCAGTAAACACCACACAGCAGACAGTAAGTCGAAAAAGTAGAAACATATTAATGTAAACAAATAGCAAGTATGGGGCGTGTGCCCCATGCAGAAAACAAACAGTGTTGTCAAAGTGCCAATAATCAAAGTGTGTAATGTATGTGACTGTGACTGTGGGTGTGTCATTCACAACCATGCATATGAAGATAAATGTCTTGAATCTTGAAAACATCATTTCAGTTAAATTGGGCCGAAACATTGATGTAATATTTAAACATGACTAAACAAACCTTATTTCTTATTTTCCTTTGAAAGTTGGAAACTAATTAACGTCCTTTCTCGTCACGATCCAAGTAAATAAACAAAACTGGTGTTGGCAGATGAAATATAGTTATTTTTAGATTTTTCTTTTTTAAGAAATGTGCCAAAATCTTTACTCTCCCTTTATCATATGCAGCACACAGACCTGGGAGCAGAGTATCATGGTTCATGAGTGGACTTACATTACATTACAATGGTTCCTGCAACTTACTTTATTTGATTCTTTGGTTATATTTTTGGAGTGAGGATAATAATTTTGACCAGAAAATGCCAGAAAACCAGAAAAATCTGTAATGTTACATAGTGGTACACAAATTCACACACTGTCGTAGGAGCCTTGATGACCATGATTTCTTAGGTTTTATTTATTTAGTATTTTTTAGAATACCCAGTGCAATCCACTCCAAAAGAATAAATAAATAAATACAAACTACTTGCTATTCATAAGATGTAATACTATTTCCCTAATTATGTCTCTTGACGATAATTGCTTTACTACTGTCCTCACTTTTCTTTTTTTCCTTTCAATTAACTCTGACTTGTTGCTTTTTAATTTGGAAACACCACACGAGGGACCAGTCTAGGTTGTGAGGTCGGGATGTGAACACACATTTTTTGATTTAGGTATGAAATTCAAATTTCATTACAAATTAACTGACAATATAAATGGTTTTAAAAGCAGAATATGTAATTACTTCTCGTTTTTTCTCACTGGCAGCAATGCCTTTTTAACCATTCAGGAAAATATATTTATAAGTAGTAGAGAAACAAATTTAATTCAGTAATATTCATTTAAATTCACACAGACGCAGTAACAACAAAAACATGTATATCAATAAGACACTCAGGGTTATACAGTGTATATTAAATCAGTATTGTTGTACATTGTTAAAGTGGTATTCAGGGAGGTTTAAATAAGTCTTATACACCCCTAGAACATGTCTGTGAAGTTTTTTGGTGAAACTTCACTCTGATCCTGTATTTTATTTCCCTCAAAAACCCTCTGTGTCAGTTCCACTACGAACGGGCTGTTTTCAGTGCCTGTCGCTTTAAGACGTTCCGCTCCGTTGCTCTGCACTGACGTAATGACGCCGTCCCTGTAACCAGGAAGTCAGCGCAACGTGAGTAAGCGAAAATGAAAATATAAAAGACTTTAAAAAGTGGATTTTCCATAATATGTCCCCTGTAATATATACAGGTCAGTGACTCTACCCTGACTCCTTCTCCTACCGAGCTACACTTCATTTAGCTTGAGTTAAACTTTGTAAAGTGACTAGTAAAACCGAGCAGTAATAAAGAATGACGAGTAAACGAGATTTGAAACACGCTGCTCTTTAATTATAAGAACATCCAAATGCACAGTCTAACATAGCAGCATTTATCAGAGGACGTGTTGATGTTCAATCATCTGTTGCACAGGTCAGTCATGCAGCAGGAGGCGGTCGACACAGGTGGACGATTCATTATAATGCAGTCAGTTAACCTCATGCAGCCCTTGAAGTAGTTGACGCCTGTGGGAACACGGAAAAGGAGAGACAGCAGAAAAACACAGCATCCTGGTTAGTTTTCTCCTCCTCACTGTGTGTGTGTTGATGCTGAACATCGCAGCAAAGCACTCACTGGATCCAGCTTGAACGATGGTGCTGCCGCAGACGTTGTTCGAGCCAAAGCAGGTCTCCACAGGCTTCGGGCAGATTTTCAGGCCTCCACAGTTGCACCTCAAGGCCTCACCTGCACAGAGAATCTCCTGTTCAGCGTCCAAGTCGAAACCAAATTTGTAATTTTAGAAAAAAAATAAAATAAATATAAATAGCCTGCAGGTCTGCGAGCTCACTCACTGTGGTTGATCACCAACACCACCAAAAGAGCGAGAACAACAGCCTTCATGTTTTCACAGTTTCACTTTTGTTTACACCAGCCTCTCTATAAAAAAAACAGCAGAGGTGTGAGAAGATCAGACATCACATTTTTGTAGTTACACATCAGGACATGTATGTAAAAACAATGCATCCTACCTGATGAAATGTCCAAGTGAAGGGCTGATATCCTGGTCTCCTTTTTATACCATCTTCTTGCATGATTGTTGCTGATGTGTGATGAAGTCATTATCTGGGTTTTCCTAACAGAGCGACTCATCCTGGTCTGTCATGGACGCTAGGAAAACACACTCTTACACCACTCACACACTTTCAGGAAAGGCTCTGCACTGTGGAGAAATCCACGAACAGACGGTACCATAATAACCACACAAACAACACATAATACTCGTGATAATAACATCCCCCTATATTCAGAGAATGGTGTAATATTGAACATTTCCCATGATCAGTTTGTACAGCGTGTGCCTGCAGGTCGACTGTGGTGTTGAAACTGGACCAGGGGGGACTGGATCTCAAAGTAAACATAAGTCTCAAACAGTCATGGAGTTTATTTGTATACTCTCTGAATGAATCTTGAATTAAATTTAAATTCCAAAAAATACACATAAAGCGGCTTCAATCAGGAATAATGATGCTGCTGCTGCTGAAGTTCTTGTTGGGACAGTTTCATCAACATGAAAGAAACTGTACATTCGCTTATATAATGAGATTGAGCGTCAGCCTGAATAGAACAAGGATAAACCAACACTGAATTCAAAGCCACTAATGAGACAGACAACAGCTGCAAATCCTCTTTTCCTTTGGTAAAAGCAGACTGCCGACTTTCTGTGTTGTTCTGTTTTCTCTGTTGACTCTTTTATCTTACATTTATCCTTTTTACTTCTCTTTGTGGGGCTTTAATAACATAAACTGAACAACTGTGGAGGAAAATCCTCCATGTGAAGAAGTAAATACCCTCTCAAAGCTCAGAAGTTTGACAAAAAGACGTCAAAGTTTTTGGTCTCTTTGGTGACTTTCTCTTTTTGAATATGCAGCAGTGCTTTGGGGTTCGAGGGAACTGCACCTCAACGACTGCACAGAAATAGGTCAACGCTTCCCGTCGTCGGCCTGTCTGTCAACTCGCAGTAAAGTTGCCTGATCCCAGCTAATTCAGTGCATTGCCTCAGTGAAAAAGATCCTTTCCTACTTTTTTTCTGCGGCTCTGACACAAATAGCTGGACATCTGTATTTGTTCCTGAGCTTAAAGGAGAATTTGTCCAAAGCTGTTACACTGAACCAGCACATTTGCCAAATGTTCTCTCCAAAAACTGAAGATATCTAAACTGGTTTCCTCACTGATGGGAGACATTTTATTACAACTAAGCAGCCTCGTGCATCATTTAAAAAAAAAATATTACATGCATAAATCACATTGTTTGGTGCCACACAGAGTAAAGGACACAGTGATGGGTTTTCTGCATATTTATTTTGTCAGTCAAGGAGAAATCATTCAAAAAGAATACGGTTCCTGAATACTCTTAATATTGTAATATGATTTTTTTCCCCTTTGAGGCATTCATATTTTGTAGATTTAAATATTTAATGGGACCCACTTTTTATAAGCTAAATATTTAATTGTATTTAATTTACCAGCAGCTATGATGTGTTTATTCTAGATGCTTGAGAGAGAATTTTATTTATTGAGAAAAGTTATTGAACAGTATTATATTTAATGCCTTGGTGAGGGAAAAAAAATAGGAAATTTATCAAAACCTCCTGAAGGATCTTTAAGAGAGCATAAAAAGGAGATGTTCAATGGGTTGAAATTATAAATTATACACTGTGTACTGCTTGGTGGACATTAGATATTCATAGTCCAAAAACCCTATGAAATCACAAATAAAAAAACAAAAAACGCTGAACTGAGAAAAACAATCAATCAAAAACAAACAATCTATGCTGTGTGATGCACATACTCTATTTCCTACATGCAAAGTGAAGCATGTGTAATTTTTCTTCTTCTACATATGAAAACATCCAACCACTCTGAGCAGTCCGCCATATAAATACAGTATCTGTGTACACAATCAACAGGTTGTCTTGTAGAATGCTTACACATTAATTTGGAAACCTTTTCCTTAGGAAAAAGAATAAACAACTTTACCATGCAAGGAGGTAACAGGTATTATTAACTGCAGATTGCTCTGAGGATGTTGGAAAAAATATACAGTATATACTGGAACCCACAGTTGTGGAGCATTTTTTTTTTTTAAAGACACACTTCAGTAAAGCCGAGATAATGCACAAATGACATGCTTTTGCATAGAAATGGTGTAAATTGCGTGGGCGAATAAGAGAGCCCAGAAGTGAAGGGGGGGCAGCACACACTGGGCACCTCCAGCAGAGTCTCTTTAAACACTGTAAGAAGTTGCTTGTTAATAATTTGAGTTTCTCATCCAGTGCTGCTGTGTTTCAGTCCGCCACTGAAACGTGGACACTCTAATCGGTGAGGTCCAGACACCACGACTGCTCTGTGCTTTGAGTTTGGACGCCGATGCTGGACCGTCGCGATGACGCGCTTTCACTGTCCCTGCTCTCAGTGGAGCCCCCGTTCCCCAGCAGGCACTCCAAACTGGTGTGTTCAATGGCAGACTGGCTGCCCAGAGGGAGGGGGGGCTCGAGTACATCTGACTGTGGCGATCCTGAATCCAGAGATGAGACAGAAGGCTGACTGGGTAAGGTGGGAAGAGAGGTGGAAACAGGGTGGTTAGAGGGGAGAGACTTCTCGATTTGGAAAATAGAGGCGTCCTGGATCAGGTTATGAGATGTCGGGTTGGGCATCACAACATTAATGGGCTCGTTGGACGCCTGCGGACGGTTGAGATGGGAGTCAGACGACAGGCAGAGGTGGTAGAGTGAACTGGGTGATGCATCCAGCAGGTTCTGTGTGGGCATATCTGTAGGGGTACCGGACAAAAGGCAAGAGTACTTATCGCTATCACTGGGAGGTTGCAGGCACAAAGTGGGCTGGGACTGGCTGATGGTGCTTGGACTAGCACTGAGTGGCCTGTTGACAGAGTCTTCATACCCAGCAGGAGGCGCAGGGCCTGTACGTCCACCCTGGAAGCCTGGACTGACGCTAGGAAGAGACAGGTTGGTCCACAGGTTTGTGGTCATGTTGTCAGAGCTTTCCAGCGATGCAGAGTTTACAGAGAGCGGCAGGCTAGAGTGAGCAGGTGGACTTGAGGACTGAGGCCGCTGGTGGCTCTCAGTCTGGGTTTCAGCAGATCCACCGCAGCTCCAGTGACCAGCGGCTAGGGCACTTTGGTAGCTGTGGCTCCCCGGGTCGGCGTGGAAGTGGTAGGCTGAAGCAGGGTTGAAGGGCACGCCAGTGTTGGAGGCGAGGAGAGGGTTGGACTCCATGTGGACATTACAAGAACATGAGGGGAAGGAGGCTTTGTAGTGATGCACAGAGACGTGAGCCTGGAGGAGATGTAGCATGTAGTGCAGACCCTTGGTGAGCTCAGATACCTCCTGGTTCAATGTGCCCATCTGTGTAGAGATTGCATATAGTTTAATTAGTCTGGTATTACAAATATATGCTGGGACAACACTGCAGCACAAATAACTCTATTAAGTCTGCAGCAGAGTGATATAATCCAGATATGACCTCCCCAAAAAGAACAAAATCATATATAATCTCCTCCATGACTCGAAGAAATGGCTTCTTACGCAGGACTGAAATCCCGAGGGTCACGGGCGGTGATAACTGACACAAATAGGGAACAAAGTAGACAGAAAACTGGGAACAAGGGAGTGAAACAAGGAGCAAAGGGGGCCAGAAGGGCCACAAGTAGAGCTGGACTGTCATGAAATTGTTTTGTGTTTTCAGATTGCCGAGTCAGCACTCCCCACTATCCTCTGCATTGCAGAAGTGCCCTGCTGATTAATTAATATTGACTTCAGACAGCACCCACCTAGGCCCATCTGGAGCCTCTCGCTGCACCTGCTTTCACTCTATTTACAGTCAGATTAAGAGTGCAGGGCCAGGCTGAGACACAGGCAGAACACGAGTCCACCTGATCCGACTCAGATACACCACCAAGGCTAATATTAGACCAGATGTCAGGAATCTAGCTATGACAAAAAAACATGTTCAGTTTGTCTGTACTGAAGAAATGTTGACATACAACCTGAATTCATTCCTGTGTTTCATATTCAGTTTGTACAAAGTGCTTGACAGAACAAAGACAGATATAATTACCTTATGACTGAGCTGAGTAATGCTCTGCCTGACCTCCTCTGTCTCCAGCAGCAGTGTGGTGTTGGCCTGTGTGGAGCCTGCAGACGTGAGGAGAAAAGAGACTTAGCTGCAAACAACAAGGAGAATTGATCAATATTATAACATGAAACAAAGTTATGATGTGTGACTCCTATGGATGCCAAGTTAGTTATACGTAGTACTTATACATAGTACTACATAGTACTGCAATAAATACATGATTGTATGTGTCTTTAAGGTGCTGGTGTTTATATTTACCATCATGTCAATACTGTACATATTTAACCTCCTGAGACCACAGCTTTTGTTTGTTGTGCATTTTTAGTTTCTCCTAGATATTTGGGATTATTAGGTCCTGAGAAGTATAAAAACAAAGTATTGTCTTTGAACAGAAAGTAGTAGTAATAGTACATAAATTGATGTGTCCTTGCTACCACCACAAAGGAAGAATAGAGTGTCCATAAACAAAGACAACAGGATTAGACTAGAGTGTCCACAAATGATTGGCAGCTGTGGCTCAGGTGGTAGAGCAGGTTGCCTGTGAATCGTAAAGTTGTGGGTTCGATCCCCGACTCCTCCTGTCCACATGTCGAAGTGTCCTTGGGCAAGACACTGAACCCTAAGTTGCTCCCAATGGTGGCTAGTGCCTTGCATGGCAGCTCTGTAGCCATATGTGTGTGAATGGGTGAATGAGTTGCTTTGGGACCTAGCTAAGGTCATGAAAGCGCTATATAAATATACTCCATTTACCATTATTTATGTTAAGAAAAGTGAAACATAAACTGTGGAAAATATAACATGTCAAGTCCATGTATGATAATGCAGGGCTGCAGGAGGTTAAAAAAGTTCATGTTGTCTCTGTTGAAAGTGCCTTTCAACATAGGACATTGTTCTGCTAAGTTCGAATCTCGAACAAAACAACCATTTGAAATCTCCATGAAAACAGAAAAGCTAAGCAATCTCCTGAAGTGCACCCACAACAATCCTGAGGCCCACTCTGCACCACAAAATAAATGACTTGAACCTCAAGTAACCTGAACTTGAGTGATCCTAGAAAGACAGCAATCATCAGTAAGATCTCAGGTCAGACGGTCAGAACCTGCTTTGACCTCAGTCGTCCTTTAACATGTTCTCTGACTCCGTGGACACCTGGCTGTCATTTCGTTCTGCTGTGCTCTCATATTTCCCCAGAAGGAGGCAGGCCTGCCTTGTGCTATCCACTGTTTGAACTCTGGAGTGCACCTCCAGCCATCTGGCACGCGGGTGAACCGTCGCAGCTGGGGGTGGTTTGACTTACCTTGGGTGCCGCCTCCCGTGTTGGCGTGAGGCCCGCTGTGCTCCACGTTGAAGTGGAACGTGTGCCCGTTGTCTTCGATGCCGTCCACAACCCTGGGAGGAGGGGTGAAGAGGAGGGAGACTGGAGTTAATGTAACAGTAGAGCTCTTTCAATTATCACTGGAGCCAGCAGACGGCCCAGGTATGTGCCATGGGAGCTCTTGCTGGCAGAGGCCCATGTGGGTTTGAACATGGAGAGAAGAGCCCAGTCTGGAGGGGTGGACACCTGAGCTCTGTGAACCAGCATGTACCCATATCTAGAACTTACTGGGTGACTTAGGGATACATTATGAATACAGATGGTTGGGGCAGGAGGATAAGGTGCTCTGGTAATGAAATGCAGTGACATCTGCTGAAATATGCAAAGCAAATACCCTCCATTTACATTAAGTACATGATGCAGGTCTCTGTAGCATGACTGAAGGAGTCCATTATGGCCACACATTATTCAGCTACTCTCAGGTGTTCTGATAAATAAGGTGAATATAAAGTGGTCTGAAAACTCCAGTGAGGTACTATCTGTGATAACACAGAAATATTATCTATGGTAATTCATGCAGGGAAATAAATATCGCAAGGAATAAACATGGTGTGTTTTCTCTGCAGAATCAGGTTGAAACAGGGTATCTGACATCAGCCCTCATAGACCTGTGGTATAGTTCATCAAGTAAGTGAAGTAACACCACCATGTTTCTGCTCATACCCTCCAAATAAAACCCACTAAGTGTAGAGTCAACACAATCTAGACATTTTTACTCAGGGTATTATTATTACCCAAGGAATAAATCCAGATCCAGATTTATAGATATATTCATACATGATGGTGGGAGAGAACCAGTAGGGGGCAGTAAAACATCACCGCTGCATCTATGAACCACACAGGGAGGAGAAGAAGGAAGCAGTTGGTCCAAACACAGACTGTATCTAGAAGTTTCTAGATACAGTCTGTGGTACAAACTGAAAATACATCAGATCGTCACATTTTGACACATGCAGGATGATAACGTCTACAATCTGAGATAGTCTGGGTTGGACCAGAGATTGATTACCTCATGGCATTGTTATGGTGACATATTAGTGATGCATTGAACTGTTTTGCTTAAGATGCATAAAATACAGTTCAGTGCAGTCTGTGTTTCTGTATTTCTGCAGTAACCAACCTTCAAACGCATTAAAAAAAAATCTTCCTTTTTCTTTTATTCTTAATTTCATCCTATTCCAAAAAATATGCTCTATTTTTTTCATATTGTTTTATTTCTATTCTACATATTTTACATACATTTTCATTTCTTTCTGATTTTACAAATACTACTTTTAAATTCTATTCGATCTATCCCTGACTATTGAAAACAAATTCCTCTCCTTTATTTGAGACTTTATGTTGCCTGGTTACGTGGCCGAGAGTCTGGGGCTCAACTGCCTTTTCACTCGTTGTTTGTGGTGTAATGAAACTCGACCCTCACGGAAACGTCTGTGTTGTAACAGTCGTGCACGACAACGTGTTCTGGGAACATGAGGAATGAACTGGGAAAGGACAGAGACCAGTGTCTCCCAGTGGAGGCAGGAGTGGGTAAGATGAGGTCCACATGTGGAGATGAATGTGTTGAATAAATGAATCTTATTTTTATTTTAATTTCTTTAATTGTACCACTGTGAATGATTGAAATGTATGAAAGGTGCTACACAAATAAAGTTCATACCTGGGACTAAGATCAGGGGGTCCATAACAGGTGACAGTCGGGATTAGCAGCTTTGAAGGCTTCTGCTCGGCTCGTGACTCCTGCTGGGTGGACGTTGAAGGTGGGGTTGGAGCTGACGTAGCAGTGCTGTGCTCCTTCTTGGACGGCGGCTGTGGAGACGAGGTCTGTCCGTGGAAGGCACGGCTAAGGTTTGGTGAGCGGCAGCGTCGCAGGGCATTGAACTGCCGTAGCTCGTCCCCCAGGAGGTTCCCCAGGGAGGTGCGGCGAACCGGGCTGGTGAAGTTTGGCAGCAGGAGGTTGCGACGGGAGCGCGTGCTTGGTGAGAGGTGGAAGGCGTCGTCGGGGTCGCCCTTGGTCTCCACAATTGAAGGGAGCCTGGATTCCTGCACAAAAACAGAAAACACCACATGAAGAGTTATTAACTGTGCACCCCTGAAGGAATAATGGAATAAACAGGGACATATTAGTGGGAGTGGATGATGTCACAACATAGGTTTATACTAATCTGAAAAAAAAGTGAGATATGAGAGAAATTAATAACATTTTGCAAACATTAGAAAAATCATGTTTTTTTAAATGTTGCTTTAATCCTGTTAAAAATCTGGTACACTGCAGCCACTGCTGTGTGTGAGCTTGTAAATAAAAACAAACTACCGTATTTTCCGCACTATAAGCTCCACCTAAAAGCCTTTAATTTTCTCAAAAACCAACAGTGCACCTTATAATCCAATGCGCCTTATATATGGATCAATATTGGTTAATTATGGCTACCGTAGTCAGGGGGCGTATATTGTGATTGCACTAACAGTTGATTTACCGTAGCGGTATCAGACTGTTTCTTTTACATGTTTACTGAATCAGGAAAAAGTTCCCTCCATGTTTGTGATGCACTAACTACGTGATAAAAAGTTGCACTACCTGTTGTACCTTGCTGTTGGTAGAAGATAAAACTACGTCACTGACGTTACCTCGGAGAAAAAATAAAACAGCTGTTCATGTAGCTTTGAACTGTGACAAATGGAGTTGGAAATACATTGTTTTCAACGAAGGCGGCGCAAATACCGGTAAGAGCTACCGGTACGTACGGTACCGTATTGTGAATGTACTAGCTTGTTTTG
>OOFC01016572.1:0-15133 GCA_900323345.1 Pseudochromis fuscus
TGGGGATAAGGAACAAATGATTAGATTTTGGAAGTGATCCGGATCACCGTCTGGATCCAGGAATTATTTGAAGGATTCTTTAACATTGGGAGATAGTGCCATATGTGACATTTATGCATATGACTCCACCAAAAATGGTCAAGACACTTTGAAAAAAAATACAGGACAAGTTTCTAACATGGTCTACAATATATCAAAGATTGATCTGGGTAAAGGAATAATTTCAGATAATATGATCCAGAATATGAAAAAATCACATCTTTGAAACTTGCATCATAAAAAAACAAATGAAGCTAGAAACATGCAACAGACATCTTTAAACAGCCACGACGCTGTGGAACTAATATTGATATGAATAAACGCAAGACTAATACTAGTAATATCTTTGGTGGAAGTCACAATATGGAAGGAAATGTGGTGTTGGTGGAGGTCTGCGCTCTCCGAGTGCTTTTCTAGTTTCCCATGTGTTAATCGTTTTAAAATATTGTTATATCATTATATTTAAGTATCTTTATTTCTGTGGGTGTGTCACCTCTGACTCTTTGTGCTTACAGGGTGCCAGAGAAGAAAGTCTACATTTACTGAGGAGATTCTACAAGGCGAGTAACCCACCCAAACATATTCATACACTTAATCTTTCCATTGTACGCACTCATGCACCACCAACCTCCAGAAATAAGCTCCTCTGTCTTTATCTCCCAACAACCCACACACACGGTATATAAACGCAAAAAAAGCTCAAGGAAGTAAAGGTTAAAGGACGACTAACAGCTGAAAACACTCAGACTGACAGTATAGTGTGAAATATTTTTACATTCCTCCACTGAACGTAACCTAGTTTGTATGAGAACAGTGTCATAGCAGAAGGTGATTCAAACTCTAACAATGAAATTGGGTTGAACACTGAAACTTTGTAAATGAAAGTAAGACAGTGGTGAGCTTTTGTTGTATTGTGTGCATGAGTGAGGCCCTATCTGCTGACTGTAATTAAAGCCGCTTATCTGAAGAGTGTAGAAGGTAAAAGTGAAAGTGTAATGATATGTTGTATACTATCTTTTTTTTTTTTTTTTTTGTCATGTTTATAGTCCTTCAGTGAAGTCAGAGCTTTCTGTTTCACTTTGATTATCTCGGGACATTAGTTTTGGAATCAGTCACAGGATTGTGTTCTAGCTGACTAGTCTGGAACAGTCCACCTGCTTAGTTTGCAGGAGACGTTCTCCGGCAAGTACCAACACAATCTAGAGGTGACTAACACGCTGACTCCAAAGATTACAAAAAAAATGTTCTTTACTAACTTTATGTTTAAAACTGGTACTATGAGCAGGAAAATAAACTCTGAAGTGTTACCTGCAGATCCTGTGATGAGGTCATTCTCTTCAACAGCCTCCTCTCTGAGTGAAATCTGTGCCACTTGTATTGGATTTTTCTCACAGTGAAATGATTTATTTCAAACTTGCTGATCTTTTTGAATCCCTTCCAACATTTTTGTTTCTCAAGGCCTGAAAACCATAACAGATAAAGTCTTAAATCTTGCCTGGAGGTAACTTTTAACTGCAAGTGTAATATTTCAGTCTAGATGTAACTGGGTGATTAAATGAACATGATAAACTCATCGGTGTGTAAGTATATAATCACTCTGCTTGTCCAAGCAGGTTATGTTTTCTGTGGAGCAGTTTCTACTTTGGATCATAACATCATTTTGTTGATGTGGTGTCTTTTAAGATTTCCTCTCCAGACCTCATAATTAATACGGATGATAGAGCACATGACTAGACAAAGTAGTTGAGAACGTTTCTAGCATACAAGTGCAGAATAATGTGGTTATGCATAGAAACTGCCATTGTCCAGAGATGTGACCAGGAAGATAAACATGGTCTCTGAACGGCATCTCCCCAAACTCCAAGAGGACACTTGACAGGCAGCAGAAAGTTTTAGCATTTGCACAAAAAGAAGAGGAAGGCATCATATTTTCTGTCAGTGGCCTCACTAGTTGATGGTCATATCTAAGGTGATTAAACAGGATAAAAGGTTATGAAGCTTTTTTTTCTTCTTTTTTTAAATCAACCATAACAAAACCAGACAGCTTCTAGCTCTGAATTACAGCTTACATCATATTAACAGTGAGTTCTTAGATGTCTTGTCATGACTTTTTTTATTTTATTCTATTTTATTAAACACATAATTTCTCTTATTTTTAAACCAACTTCCACTTTTCCTGTCCTCACAGGGGGAGGAGATCTTTCTGGACATGTTTGAAGATGAGTACAGGAGCATGACGGTGGGTTAACCTTCGTTTCATTGTTTATTTGCTGTTTGAAAATGAAACATTGTTGACCTGAGCTTTCTTACGTATTGCAGTTGGTGTTACAGTGTGTGGGTGTGTAAGGGTCTTTTTTTATGTACAGCGTGAGGCTCTCTGTACTCATCCACATATAAATATAACTGTAAACTGTCCCATTGTCTTACCTTATATGTTGCAGAGTAAACCTCTGAATGTGGAGTATCTAATGATGGATGCCTCAATACTGCTGCCGCCCACTGGCACCCCTCTGACTGGCATCGACTTTGTGAAGAGACTGCCCTGTGGAGACGTGGAGAAGACACGCAGGGTGCGTCCAATCACACGCTCAGCCACAGTCAGCATGAGGTTTTTAGATTCTTGGCAAATCAGATCTTGTAGCTGAAGCATGAGTTTTGCCTCAGGGCAAATTAAATCAACCCAGCAGAATTGTTTCAACTTAAATAACTGTTCACATGTCTCAGATACCACCGTAACAATCAGAGCAAACGTTACATACCAATGTTACATACTTTCAGGTTTGAGCGCTGCCAAAAACAACGAGAGTGCTCCAAACAAAAGACAACCAGCACCACCCTGATTCTGTCAAATTATTGGAGCGCTGTTGTGAATTTGTTCTTCTCTTTTGTTTGCCATGAGTGCCAGATTCAGACAGCAATCAGTCCTGACTTGTAATTTCTGTGTGTGTGTTTGTGTGGGACCTCTCCTCTCGTCACTCAGGCGATCCGAGTGTTCTTCATGCTGCGGTCGTTATCGCTTCAGCTTCAGGGAGAACCCGAGACTCAGCTTCCTCTGACCCGACCTGAAGACCTCATCAAGACAGATGACGTCTTAGACCTCAGTAAGTCACACACAAAAACACACAGGCAAACTGTACACGGCATCAAACCAGGCAACAGGCTACAGCTTTTGGGAAACGGAGTCAAACTTTACAATTAAAGGGACAACATCAAGTACAACATTAAGTTGCATTTAAAGTTGGAGAACAAGACCAGGAGAACAGTAGAAAGTACTCAGTGAGCCCAAACCTTTGCTAAGGCATAATCTAGCTGTGCTGATGCTATGGCAACACTGTCTTGTTAAATCATTAACCCATTTACATCTAGATATTTAACAAACATTTGTAGTCTCCTCGGTTTCTCTGACACACTCCTTCTGCAGAAGAAAGCAGTACATTTCCAGCACAGATGTATGAGTACAGTGTTAACAGTACCAAGATACACGCACATGCAAATGTTGACAACCACATAGATGAGTACACGGACATTCACAAGCGCCTCTTTGCACAGCTTCCCACACATAGAGATAACCTGAACGGCCTTGCCTGCCTGTGCACAGGTGTGTAGATGATGTTTTGGAAACTTGCACGTGGTTAGCTCTGCTGTGGAGGATTTCTCAAGTACAGCTGCACAGTAATGGGAACAGCAGCGATGACACTGTCACACACACTTGAAGCAATCCATTCTTAAACTTTTGTTTTTGCACGTGCATGCTTTTGTGGCTCTATGATGCATGGTGCTAAGGTTTAGGTTTGGTTTGTTAATACATGTGTCACTACCTCACAGCAGACTACTAAGTTTACTGAACAACTCAGCTTTCCACCAACAGTAACTGAAGCTGATTAGAAATGTTGGCGCATGTGTGTTTTAACTTTGGCTTCAATGCCAGAGGAGTAAACAATTGGATTCTGGAAAATATATAAAAGAGTAAAACTGTTGCTTTAAGGGGCATCTGGAAACAGTTTGGTAGAGAAAGAAAACTTTTGAGAGATCTTTCATTGCCTGAACAATAACAAAAAAACTTGAATCCCTGCAAACTGGTGTTTTGGAGACTGCTGATGAATAGACGAGTTGGGCATGGATGCAGTTTAGTGTTGTCAGCTACAATTAAATAAATGAATGTGAGTCCTAGGAGGAGATTTATGGAACATGTTATAAATACAGGTTTGTTAACCCAGATACGGAATAAAAAGATTCACTCGCGTGATGCTGAACCCAAACATGCCAGAGTTGTCAAGTATAAAAAATAAAAACTATGACCTGACCTCAGCTGATCCTGGCTGGATGAATTTTGTTGTTTCGTCATCCTCGTCCAATGGAGCCTTTGTTCTGCAAAGAACAGCAGAACATCTCTTACTAGATTTGTGCAAGACTCATCAATCATTCGTGTCCAGGAGGATCCAGTCTGTCATCAGAAATAGGTAGACATACGAAATATTAACAAAGAAAGATGGGTGTACTCACTACAGTCATATTGTGACTTTACTTGAGGACTGTGCTGTTGTTGTTTTATATATAGTCTAACAATTGTTTATACATCAGATTGAATACCCTTAGACAAAATCTAGAAAGCACTCAGAGAGCACATAATCCAACTGTACTGATGCTATAGATCAGGGGTCCCCAACCTTTTTTGCACCATGGGCCAGTTAAATGTAAGCATTATTTTTCGCAGCTGGCCTTCAAGATGTGGCAGATAAATACAGAAAAAATAAAATAAACATGACCGGCATAAAAATGAAACTTCTAACACCGAGCGTATCGCTGGTGACACAGAATGACTAGCATAAACCAATTAACTGTAATTACTCAGCCATTTGCGCTAGTGACATGATTCCAGCTGATTCTGAAAGTTGACAAGTGGAGCGTTTCGTACATATTACATACATTACGGTAGTGTATGGAAGCCCCGCTTGTCAGCTTTCAGAATCAGCTGGAATCACGTCGTTAGCGCAAATGGCCGAGGAATCACGGTGATTTGATTGACACATGTCCCTTTCTGTCAGCAGCTAAATGTTCAGGGTAAAATGGTTAAGTTTAAACCTTTTCTCCTTTGCAGTGAAGCTCTCCATAGATGTTTTTTTTTGTTTTTTTTTTTAACTCATTTTCACTAGTTTGCGGGCTTATGTTTTTGGGTAACGTATCTGATACACCATATCATGTGACCAAGACAAGCATATTGACATGTCAAGAGGCAAAGGCGAAAGTTAAGTCGGAGAGAATCCGGTCATTTTTCAAAATAAAATGTCTTTCAGACTCCCATAGTCAATACAACGGAAATTATATAAATTATTTATTCTTGCTGTGCGCCCGGTAACAAATGCCTCACGGACCCGTACCGGTCCGCGGCGCAGTGTTTGGGGATCACTGCTATAGACTGAACACTGTTGCCTCCTGTGGTAAAATAACAACATTATCTTGTTAAAATATTCAACAGTTAGGCATTTTCAGGATTATTATTTTTGCACAGAATCCCAGCCTCTAATCTTGCACATAATTGAATCATTTTTACTTGAATACTATCCTGTCTATAAAAACAACATCACCAAGATCTATTCAGTATTTTCTCCATAATATTGCAAACGGATGGACAGACAGAGAGGCAGACATAAACAAGCAAACCTAACACAAGCAAAAAAAGCCTCCTTCACAGAGGTTATAATAGAATTACTGCTGGATGGCAACATTTTGCATCAGTTACAGGACCCTACTCAGTTTTGTTGTGTACTGCGTTTAATTATCTAGTGCTTAAATCAGTCATAACATTAAATCCACTTCTTAGAATTAAACCCAAAGAAACCTGTTTGCTGTAGATTCCATCGTGGTTGTTTACTCAGTAATGGTGACTGTACCATCTTTGGCAAATTCAGGTAGATGTGGCCTTTAAATGCTATCATGACAACTGAATTGAGTCAGCTTGAGTTTCTGTACAAAATAATTAATGATGTAAACCTGTGGCCTGATGAATGGAACAAGGTGACACAGCAATGTTACAGCTTTCAGAAGATGTGTCATTGTTATCGTTGCATTTTTTTTTTTGTCTGTATTCAACAGAGGTAAGTGGATATCAATACGTTACGTAGGTATCTGAATAAAACTAATGAAACCAACAGTCTCCCTGCAAGTTTACTTTCAAGTTTACCTCAGTGGTTGAAACTATCATATTGATCTTTTCATGTTTCCAATTGCCTTTCAAAGCAGTCTGTGGCAGATTTAGGTAATGATAGCTTATAACAGCCACCATATCTGATGTGACTTGACTTCCAGTAATCTTATGTCACTTGAAAAGATCATTTTAAGCAATCTCTTCACTGATTATTATTTTCTGTCTTGAAGACTTTCCCCTGTTGGCTTTACTTTAAAGCAAGGTAGTTGACTAAGAACATGCTGTTACAGAGTGATTGTGTGGAGAGGGAGGGTTTTTCCTAGTGTGTCTGTGTGTGTCTGTGTGTGTGTGTCGGGGGGCGGGGGGGGGTGGTTAAACCACCCACAACTTCTTTTTCTGACCATCAAGCTGCAACTACCTACATTTCATCACATATACTAGTAAATGTATCTCTTTGTCAGAGCACACTGCTGATAGGACTGCAACCCTTACAATGCGTCACAACCACAAATGCACCACTCTGCAGACACAGCATATAGGTACTGTCATAGATATACATACATGCATCCACAACCCAGATTTGAATCCTGAGGCCTCTTGTAGTGAGGCGACCACAGTTGTTAATGAGTAAAACTGAACTAGTAAAAATGATGTTACAATAGCAATAAGCATATTTTTTATTTACTTGAAAAAATTATTTGTGTGTTTTTATCTCTTTTAAGTCACTGTAAGTCGTGAATCTCAAAGTTATTTCTTTTGATGAGCTCTTTTGTGGCCTATACATATTTGTACCTTTCAACAGGTCTGAATGAATTTTTAACATTAACCCATTATAAGAGGGATTTCCTGTGTAAATGTAATGTTTTATTTTTCCTTGGGTAATTCTCTATTTGTGAAAAATAAATCACTGAGATCTGTTAATTTCTTCCACAGTCTTGCTAACAGACAGACAGACAGGCAAACAACCAAACAAAAACATGACCTCACTTGGAGGTGGAGGTAATTACATATTTGTAATAAATATGCCAAAATGTGACAAAAGTTTTAGCTTGAAGGAAAAATGCACAAAGAATAAGGTGCATGAAACTAAGCTGGAAGACTGGAGGCACAAGTTCAGTGGATACAGTCACTCCATTGTTTACCTTAGCAATCTTTGTGCTGGCTGGCAGGTTAAATAGGGACACTTGATAGCTAAAGAGTACATGCAAGGATAAGGTGTGCTGAACATATACACAGCTAGGCGTGGCCACTGTACCCTGCACTGTTGTCAGGTGTTGTTTCACTGAATCTTGTTTGGTTGTCTGGGAAAACAGAAGGTGTCTTATTTTTAGTCACGTTGTCATCTATGTCCAAAAAACGGAATAAAAGATTTCTGAGAAGCTTCCTCCTTCTGGGGGGGAAGAAGCAAACTAAACATGTATTTGACTAATAGACTAATAAATAGATTTATACTCCCTCACATGAAACCACATCTTTCAGAGAATCTTTCCCTACTTTCTTCGAAAGTACTATCAGAACAAATTTAGTGGCTGAAACCATCACAGTTTGATTCATCCTGAAAAAGCTACGGGATAGAGTCACCTTGTTGTCTATTAAATGCATTCTCAAGCCTTTTTGACGAGGCAGGTTGCCACCTTCTCTGGAAATTAAGAAGACATTGGGGGTGGGAGGGTTTTTTCCCATTTTGTCTGTGTCGAGTCTGTCAAACTTCCCCTAATTTTTCTGACCGCTGTTAGCATCTCTGTTACCATAGAAACTTGGGGCTACCTCTCCAGCTGCAGGTACTTTTGATTGCTCACTGTTTCAGTAGGTACTGTGGAGTTCCTGGCAACCCCCATTGATTATTTTATAGTCAGATTGACTCGAGCTGCCGCGTGTGCATCTGCAGCTGTGTGACCTGGAGCAAAGTAGCAGAAGAGCAAATGTACAGGAGCTACATTTGCTCTGGGGCGACTACCTCTGCTGTACTGTAGGGGAAGGTATACTCAAGTTTATACATCCAAACAGTGATGAGTCACAATTTAAAAATGGGGTGGTCGCTGTACATTGGAGTAGAAGTCAAGGAACCAAAAATATCTACTTAATGAAAAAAAGAAAGAAAGTAAAAGGACATGTGAGAGACTGCGGAGGAGAAAGAGAAATTCATCAGGGGATTGTACGTCAGTCTGGTGTCACCGGTCTGCATTCAGAGCCAGTCAGAGTGGGTGATACTTAAACCAAAACCAGTCATGTCAGATCAGGTCATCATCAGTTCCACATTTCAGGTTCACTGTGCAGTAGGTCGTGTGGTGAACTGAACTGAAGATGCTGAGATGTGGGCTGATGATTTCTCCTCTGTCCTTTAAAGTGCAGGGAGCAGTCTGTCTGTCTCCTCTCTGCCTATTTCTATACTATGCATCAGTGTGGACACACAAAACAAGTAACATGCAGCTCAGCAGTAAAAATCACAACTAAACTCTGTTAAAAACAAACTGTAACAAATACTTGTGTTTTAGGGGTCGTGGTTTATTGTGTCTTTTCTAAGTGGCCATTTGTAATTAGCATTAAGGTTTTTAAGGAAGATAAAGGTCTGAATTTCACTTGTATCATAAAAGAAAAGTTGGTTGTTACAGTGTCCTCATTTCAGTTGGTCTTGCATGAGCACTTGAGTAAATTCCAGTGAAATATAAATCATTAACTGTGTGGTTGTGTGTGCATCTTGGTGTAACATCTTAGGGTTAAGTGAAGTTGTTTCAGTTACAATCGCGTTATCTTACAACACTCATTTTTTTTACTAATTAAACTGCAGATATGCTTTAAATTCATTATTTTTCTTTCGTCTTTCAAGTATTAAAAGTAAAAAAGATGTGGCCATAACAAAACATTTGACTCCATCTTTTTTTCAGATAACAGCGACCTAATAGCCTGTATGGTGGTCAGCAAAGATGGCGGCCAAGCTCAGAGGTTCCTCGCCGTAGATGTGTACCAGATGAGCCTGGTCGAACCGGAAACCAAACGTCTCGGATGGGGTGTAGTCAAATTTGCTGGCCTCTTGCAAGTGAGAGAAAATCTGTTTCTATATCTGCACTGTGGTCTCATCCCTCACCCATAGCTATCGATAAGTTGCAGCCTTTTTTAAATCATATGGGAGATACTCCATATACAGACATTTCTGTACAAGTCAGCACATTATTACATTGTGTTTCATCTCTGTTTTATGTCCATATATCTTTCTTTTTTTGCTTTATATTGCATGTATGTTTCTTATCACACTTGACACCCATCTGTCTGTATCTCTGCCCTTGTTTTTCTTCTGTCTGGTTGTTGTTTCCCACACTTTTTAATGCTATTATACCCCCTCCCTCCCTCTTTCAACAGGACATGCAGGTGTCAGGCGTTGAGGACGACAGCAGAGCGTTAAACATCGTTATCCACAAACCCAGCTCCAACCCCCACGCCAAGCCCCTGCCCATCCTGCAGGCCAACTTCATCTTCGCCGACCACATCCGCTGCATCATCGCCAAGCAGCGGCTCGCTAAAGGTCGCATCCAGGCCCGTCGCATGAAGATGCAGAGGATCGCAGGTGAGTTCACGAGAAATCTCAAACCTGTTTCACAAGCTGCTGCGAAAGTGTTCGGTACAGTAGGTTTTTACAGGAAAGCACTTTACCACAGAAACTCATTACATTTCTGTTGAATGTGAGGTGTTCAACAGAAGCTTAAAAATAGAAGTACTCAGTAGTGACCACATAGTAAATGAAAAACGAAATTAACCATTACTATAAAAAAATCTTGAGTGTAAATGTGCATTAAAAGCTCAATCAAAATTCAGGTCAGTTTACTTAATGAATTGCATAAAAGAAACTGTTCAATAGAAATGAAGCTTATTCATTAAGTGCATTGGAGCATCAGTCATTTCTTTGAATTACTTGCTGTTTCTACTAAATTTAAAAATAACTTCCTCTTTCCTTTCATTATATATCAGTCTTATCTTTGTTTTTTCTTCCACTTCCACCAATCATGACAATTCACAGAAATGTTGTCAGGGCACCCCCCGACACCCCACCCACGCACACACACACACACACACACACACACACACTCACACACACACACTCACACACTCACACACACACCTAAATGAATCGTGATGAATCTGAAAGCTACTGTCCCACCCCTCATTCAAAAGCCTAAGTGTCTCTCAGTTGTTGACATCTACCTGTGGTGTATATTTTATCATCGATTGGCTGTGTGTGCTTTGAACCAATGTATTTATTTATTTTTGTGCATTGTAAATACTGATGGATTTCCTCACCAGTCACTTGTACTTCCCCCCAAGTGCTTTGATTCTTTCGAATTACACACACAAAAAAGACATTTGTGACACAAATATCAAATCACGTCAAAGCAGTAAAGTCGAGAACGATGCAAAGCTGCTGTGATTCAGTTCTCTCATTGGCAGCATCATCAGCCACACACTCAGACACACAAATACCTTCTTCTTACATAAAATACAATAAGAGTGTTTTTCAGTTAGCTGTTTAGTTCAGACCTTGTCACTGTAACATGAAGCAGTCCCAGTGGTTGATGCCACACTCTCATCTTCCTCCTCTCACTGTGTTCAGCTCTGTTGGACCTGCCTGTTCAGCCCAGTGCAACGGAGGTGTTGGGTTTCGGTCAGACGGCCAACGCTTCCCCCAGCGGGCTGCCGTTCCGATTTTACGAGCAGTCGAGACGGGCACCCAACGACCCCACGGCAAACAGATCGGTTTTTGCCTCCGTCGATAAAGTGCCAGGTGACATACACAAAATATCAATGTGAACAATCACACAGACGTCATCAAACAGCTCCCTGTTTGATATCTTGTATCTCAGCAGTGGAAATGGGTTCATAATTAAATTTTTAGAGTGAAAGTGTAACAGTGTGTCTTATTTGTAGCAGCAGATGTTTCGGGTTAGGGTTACCTGCACTTTTTGTACAAGTGCACTTTTGTTGCTTTATCTGTGTTGCTGGTTTAAATTACTGTAGCGGTTTCTGACGTCCCTGTTCACCTGAAAATTTCAATATGGGGAACAGAATAACTGTTAATATGTCTCTTAGAGTTGTATAAATTTAAACACACACATGCTCCTAAACAACAACTGAACCTCACATACAAGTTGTGGTAGCTGGTGTGTACAGTTGTAAGACAGGTTTGGTCCCCCCTGGGAAAATGACACTTTCTGTTGATTCTTTTTAAGCTCAGACAAAT
This sequence comes from Pseudochromis fuscus, assembly GCA_900323345.1. Taxonomy (NCBI): domain Eukaryota; kingdom Metazoa; phylum Chordata; class Actinopteri; family Pseudochromidae; genus Pseudochromis; species Pseudochromis fuscus. The sequence continues at coordinate 11,415 of OOFC01016572.1, forward strand.
AAATGCAACCCCTGCAGCTGACAGGCGTTTTTGTTTGGCGGGCGGGGCTTGTTTGTTTTTAACTAAAAAGAAAGTGTTTATACTATGTGCAAAAGTTTGGACACTTTTCTACTTAAAGTCCCAGTTCAATATGTTGTTGGGTCTTAACCCACTCTGTAAAATTCTTTTTCCACCGTTCAAAATGTTAATAAGATAGGACTGTTGTGGAGAACCTGGGAAGTCGAGACAAAATCTGAAAGCTTTCAGATAACAGTCGAAAACAAACCAGCAAAGGACGCCATACATGGAGGAGTCATCAGCAGCGAGAAACATGCTTGTAATCTTATCCCAAAGCTCAACGTCTGAATTCTGCAAAGTAACATCTGGAGAATTTTGGAAATGAGGCCTGGAGTCACCTGAAGTTTTGTTCCTGCCACAGTTACTGTTTAATCTGTTTGTTTAGGTTTATTACATAGAAAGTAAATTCTGATGTATGTTTGCTGCTGGTGGTTTGTACACAACTTTATACTTCAACAAAACAAAATATAGTATTTGCCCAGGAATGTCCAATCTGCAGATACTGTGTCCTGCTGACCTAATCTGTCTTTTCTCGTACAAAAATCTTTGAAGTCAGTGTTCCTCATCTGAAATTAGAAGCCGTGGAGTTAAACAAATAACATACCAGTAGTAAGACATCTTGTGTGTGTGTGTTTGTGTGTGTGTCTCTGTCTACCTGTTACCATTCCCAGGTTTTGCAGTGGCTCACTGTGTGCCACAGCACAGCCCCTCCCCCCTCTCCTCCCCCTCACCTCCCTCTAGTGGGAGTGGGAGCACAGGAAGATGTGACTCTGTTACTGCGAGCACTATATCGGCTCAAAGCCCTACAGGTAGTGCACACACACAGACACACACAACCAGTACACTGAGAGTTCCTACAGACTTTCATCAACCAAAAAGTACATGCAATACTAATAAAATGTAGACCCTGGACTACAGTGTAAATTCACAGGAGAGAACATTTGTAACTTTAGCTGTGCAGCTATGTTCTTCTTCATGTAACTGTACAGATGGGTGATACATCCACGGAGATGCTGCCACACAGCTGCACTGCAGTTAACATCCAGTCATTCTCTGTGGCATAAAAATGCAGCGCAGACCAGGCTGAATCGGATGGCAAGTGTAAAAGGTCTGAGTGACATTTAAAAAGGGTTCACTGTTGGATGGCAGGAGCTTCAGTCACAAAGACTGTTCAACTGGATAGTGTTTCATTAGGAACAGCGATTACATTTATTTGTTTTCTGTAATATGCCACTTGTCTGTTTTTCCACAAACAACAGTAGTTTGCAGTTGTCTGTCACACAGTGGTCTGTTTGAGAAGGGGACACACAGAGCCCCTCTCAGGACTTGTTCAACTGGTTACAGAGCTGCATTAATCCTCAGTGGATTCCTGTGACACCTGACTCAGGGTGTGTGTTACACTCAGCAGTGTTTGCTGCAGTCAGGTTTTTAGTCACATGTTAAATGGAAAACTCTTTCCCATTAAAAGGCTGAAGTTAGAGGTAGTGTCTTACATATGGAGCCAAGCACAAGGTAAAAAACAATGCTAATGTTAAAGCAAACCCATCAGTGGTGTAGACTCTTTGTCAGTGGGTCACTTCATAGTTTCCAAGCTACCAGGACGGGAACAGTAGAAAGTGAACTCAACTGAACCGAATCTGAGAACAGGTGAAAGCTACACTGAGTGGGTTAATAATTCAGTGGATGGACTGATCTGATTGGGCTGAACAGGGATGCTTGTGGATTCATTAAGGCCACTGAATATAGGCCGTCTTTAGTTTGTTAAAAATGTGTATTGAGGATTGTGATGAAGGAATAGCTCCAAAAATTCTCTTACTCAAGTATTCCCACTAATAGGTTTTCAAATAAACAAACCAATTTTTCCTAAATCTTGTCACACACTGAATGATGTGGTTTGCTCCTTTTAGTTTCCATCCTGTCTGCCCCTCAGTCTGATCTCACTGATTGTTATAAAACACTGTTTGTCTTTAACCCTCCAAACTGTGCCGTCACACTCTTACAATGTAAGTATGCCAACATAGAGCCTTAGAGTTTAGTACATAGTTCATGCTGTTCTAGTTTTAGTACCACTGCCTCTACTCATATCACACTCTTGTGCTGTGTTTCCACCACGTAAATCCTCCTTTTTTCTGCTCTGATGTGAGAAAACAGTTGAAACCTTATCACAGGGGATCAGCTGATTCTTTACACTCCAAACAAGGAAAACAAATGGAGGTACTTGGTGAACACACGGTGCTGTGTTACTCAGGTGTCGGTCCCTGTGTCAGTGTACCTATGTAGGTCTCTGTTGGTTACAAATCCTCAGGGGTTTAGAGATCCCATTAGTTGTGTACATGAAGTGTTGAGAGATCAGTCCTGGCTGTACTCACATCATTGATTTTTAACAACTTGGAATATTTGTGAAGGTTCTCAGTCATCCAGGTCGTGGTTATCCCAGTAAAGCTGTGTTCAGACCAAACGAGAAGCCAGTTTCTCCCACAGCATAAATATTTAGGGAATGCAAAGATGCAACTAGAGGTGAATTTGTGCCACATAACGCAAATTTGCATCTGCAAGTTTGCTTTGCAACTTTGATTTCCTGTCACGTTGTACTGCAAAATACAATCAGCGTTAAGATTCCCCAACGTCACTGAGGGGCTGAAATAGGGGACTGGCTTATCTTCATCATCTGTAGCAAAACTTTATGACACGACTTTGACTCTGTATTGGGATAAACCCAAGACAGAGAGGGCTTTTCACCACTTCTAGGACTTCCACAACAAGTAGAAGGGCAGCAGCATTTGTGTTTATTGTTGATGGTGGAAGCAGTCGTCACAGTTTCTGTTAAGGGCGAATATACAAGTTTGGCAAAATCTCCAAAACCAGTCATACTTGCACAAGGTGAACATTTGTTTTGCTTTTGGTGTGAACACAGCTGAAGCACAGCTGAGCTTGACTGAAGACTCTTGAAGATGTTTTGTCTCCTCTCCAAGAGGCTTCTTCAGATATGACTGACTGGGAGGGAGGAGCAGGTTTAAACCTCTTGTGGGCTTGTTAACAGGATCATTGGTGCTGGTTGAGATGGTCCGGTCCACTGAGGTTGGATGTTGGTTTGTCAGTTCTCCTGGGGATGGATGGGGATAGTTTCTCTACTTCCACATGGGTGTCCTCCCTTACACGTCTTTCAAACCATCTGTCTTCCTGATCCAAAACATGTCCAGTGTCCCTTCAACGTCAGGGGACCATCAATCCCAGTGGTGTCGATGACCCTGTTAGAAACCCCACAGGGGTTTAAACCAGCTGTACCCTACCAGTCAGTTAGACCTGAAGCAGGTCTTCAAGAATCTTCAGTCAAGTCCAGTTGTCCTGACTCAATGTTACTCAGCTAACCTGGGAAATTGCAAGTAGATTTCTTTAGCCTGTTTCTGAAGCTCCATCGTCTTTTCGTACCCTCTCTGTGGGAGCAAAGCAGTGACACTTACTTTGAGTCTCCCTCTGAGCTGAGTTGTCTCACTCTCTTGTTTACCTTTCCCCAGATGACGGCACATTCTTGGAGCACACCCCGCCCTCGTCTTCGGGCGGAGAAGGTGAAGGAGGAAGTGGAGATGTAACATTAGTCTCCTCTACTCCCCCGACCACAGTCCTGGCCCCGAGCCTCACCCCAGCCTCCCAACCCACCATCT
>OOFC01016572.1:15194-39039 GCA_900323345.1 Pseudochromis fuscus
CCAGCCACATCCCTGCGAGTCAGTCCCTCCAAAGACCCGACGCCTCCATCGCAGAGGAGGAGGAGGAGGAGGAAGAAGGGAAGGAAGAGGAGGATGGGTCGCTGATGGATGAGACGGAGACGGACGCAACGGTAAAAGAGGAAACCACTGAGACGACTGAGTTGGTCACACCCACTGATGAGGTTCCAGAGGCAGCGAACGAGCCAGAAGGTGACGCTCAAGAAAGTGAAGACACACCTGTGGACGTGGATAGAGACGGCGTGACAGCTACAGAGTCCTCAGAGAAGACTGAAGGTGCAGAGGCACCCACTGAGACACCAGACTCACCGGAGCTGGATTAAGGAAACTTCACATTCATGCCCTTGTGTGATAGATAAGGCTGCAGTATATTTTCATGTCGCGATCTGTAGCTCGTGTGTGACGTGTTGGAAGCATCTCAACATTTGTGTTTGCACATGAAGAAAGACTCTTTTTACTCACAGACAGACGGCGGTGGAACTCAAGGAAGGCTCAAAGCACATTTGGCTTCCTGTGCACTCGAGTGGGCGTGGGGTCGTGTTTTTTAGCACCCGCGTGTCATGGCGCGCAACCAGCAACGTTTTTTACTCATTCTGATCGATTGTATCAGCTCAAACACACACACACACATACCACATGCTACTGCAGTGAGCTGTTCATTCACTTTTCAGAGACCTATTTTTGTGTCTTGCGTTCACACGACGGGTCACCACTAATGTTTTCTGCGGTGGTCACTACTATGCTAATCACATATACATACACCACACACACAGTCGGCTGCATTTGCCTTTTCACTATTGCATGTCAGATCCATTAGCAGTTACTGCCACCTTGAACTGCCATGAGGAAGGTGTGTGGGTGTTTTCTACACTGGGTTTATTTCACCTGGATTCATCTAATTGCTTTCTGTTTACTATCAGCAAGGAGGGCGCAGCAAACCCTTGGGTACAAGATGAAAGCGGCTTTTTAAAATGTGATGAGGGCTGATCGATCGGTGCGCAACAGAATTTGTTTTTTTTAAATATGCAACAGAAACTACAGCAGCTTAGACGTCACGTGGTTGACTTTTCTTCCTCATCCGTGTCACATGGTTAATTTTCTTTAACAAATTCACCATTTAAAGCCTGACAAAGATCTGTATGTAGTGTACAGGCTGCTGAACGACCAGCACAGAGGTTTATACAGACTAGAGAGTTGTTCATTTACTCAGTTAATACAGTAACTCACTCACTAATTTGTTTAGTCTGCAGCTTCAAAGGTTAGTCATTGAAAAGCTAGAATTTGATTTATTGACAAGTAAAAAGTCAATTTATGTGAATGAAGCTGACAGGTTCATAGAGGCCGTGTGTGAACTTCAGTCAATTTTAAAAAACAACTTCAGGTCTGCACATCACCACAACAACACTTGTGTTGAATGTATCTGCTGGTTGCTCCTGAGACGCTGACACGAGCTCAATTTTTTCTGGAGATGGGTTTAAATTGGTTAAATTATAACTGCTCCCTTCCTATTATGTGATAAACATGAAACAGGCAAATCTTAAATTAATGATTCCCCAGGAAAGAAACCATAAGTGTAATGTGATTTAAAAAATACACAAACATTGTGATTGGATTGTCATCCCAAAGTGATCCCAAAACACTGTAATGGTAAGAAAGACAGAAAAAAAAGAGTTGCTGCTCTGAGGTCAGTGTCAGGGGCAAACACCTCCTTGCCTCCTCTTCCTTTAATCAGATGAATGAAGCTTTACTACTGCAATAATCTTAAGAGCTATCCAATGAGGGGAGAGATGAATGTAATGGGAAACTGAATCTCTCCGAATAGCAGCGTCTGATCAATTTGAATGGTGTCTCTCAACTTTAATTCACAACTTAATTTGTACATTTTAGGAACAAAGCACACTCTGATTCTCACCTTTTTCTATTTAATTCTTTCCCTTTTCTTCTCTTTGAGTTTTTTTCTGTGCCATCCTCACACAGCTAAAGTCTTAACGCTCAGTCATTCTTATTTTTTAACTCTGTACAGTTCTTATAAGTGAGAAATTCAGAGCAATACTCTCTTTTTTTTGGAGTCTATCTCTAAAGTATTTCCATCTCGCTACTGTAAATAGCCACAGAATGATAGTGGTGATCACTGACATGCTGAAGAGGCTTAGGCACAATTTGTAGAGTCGATCAAGTCGCCCGCAAACACCGGCAGATCTCTACCAGAACACGACGAGCTTCAAATTAATCAGTCTCTGATTGTAGTGTGCGTGTATGTAATATGTTTGTATGCTCTGTAAATGCTCTGGGCTTTTAAACCTGTAATTATTGTTAATGAACTGAAACAGAGAGAATAAATAAAGAACTGCAATAAATTATTCTACTTAACAACAGTGACGCCACAGCCCGTGTCTTGTTATTGTGAGGCATGGTGCTCATGTGTTTCCCCCCTCCCCCTTCTTCACAGAATCACTGTACAAAACTCCGGTAGTAAAATCAGAGAAAGTTTTCTTCAGGGTTTAAGCTTGAAAACCACAGGATACATCAGAGAAGTGCCAGCTCCAGGAACTCGCACCATCTTCCACTTTGGTGTGTCACTGCCAGAGCTGCTTCAACTCCTGGTTCAATTTATTTAAACAATAGATGGATTTAGTACATTTTTACAAAAAAATAATAATATAATGTAATATTTTAGGAGTTTAAAAGGCTGTATGATCAAAGAATGATCAAAGGGAACAAACACCCAAATGATGCATAAACTCACAGTTCTGCAGGTGCCTGTCGATGTGTTTTAAAAATGTTTTGTTGTGTGTATGTGTGTGAGAGCAAAGCTCATGACGTTGCCTTTACACTTTCTACCTTTCTGTTATGGTCCCGTGGCGGCGGCAGGAGCCCTCAGTCATCTTGCGGTCTGTACGTGTTACTTTTATCGCGGTTCCTCTCTTCAGGGAAGTCTGGTTGTGTGTGCGTAAACGTGAACTGGTTCCTGGTATTGCACCGATACTGTGTGTTTGTATGTGTGTGTTTTCTCTGTACCAAACCACAGACACGACATTAATTGAAGTTTTGACTGTGAGATTTGTGTTGCTATGTGCACATCTCCAGAGTGTGTTGATGATGTTTTTAAAACAAGATGGCATTTATAAAAACCTGACATTATCACACATGTAGTGACGTCTATGGCAGCTAATTTACTTTGATTAGCACAGCCACTGGAACCAGAGGGGAACGGTTCAGTCTGTGGGGAGGTAACCAGTCATGTGATCACCAGGCAAACAGCACCGGCTCCAGGAAGTCACTGCACACAGCTGAGAACAGCTCAGCATGTCCTTTCTGAAAAATAAACAAGGTACGGCATGTTAATTAGTGAGCTTTGAAGCTGCTGCTAAGGACATTTTATTATCTTAAGACAAAGCAAAGCTATTCTTTGGACGCTTAAAGGTACACTGTGGACTTTTCTTGTAAACAAACAAGAGTCATGTTAACTCTAGACTGTAGGCTTTATTACATTTTTGGATTTTTATTTTATTTTATTGATAAATCATAGAAAAAAGCCAAATAGCTTTGTAAATTTTAATCCTACAGCAGCCTACAGTTATCATGGTGTCTTGTGATACCGTTTTGAGTGTGTATATCGATAAACAATGGACGGACATGTCCACTTTCACAGTTTATGATTGTCTTTGAGACCTGGGTGGTTCAATGCTTTCTTCTACATCACAGTTCCAAATGTTTTCACCAACATTGGTTTGTGTATCTGTTAGCAACATTACAGAAGAGCAACAATCAAGATCATAGGATGGGGTCCTGTCCAAATCTATACAAATAAATTATAAAATAAAAAAGTTTCTATCTTGCAGTTTCAGGCCTTTAAAAAAAACCAAAACACTGATCAAACATTCACCCATTATAACAGAAAAGGAATTTTTTTTTGGACAGGATCCCTTCCCATCCCCGTGGTAACACCCTCCGTCTCTCAATAAAATAACACTGAGATCCATTCAGTGGTTTTCCATAATGCACAAACTTAGATAACAACATGGCCTCCTAGTAATACACACAAAAATATAAACCAAAAAAACTGGCAATGACTGATCTTTGGTGTACTTCCTGAGGCCTGTCCTGTTCTCAGGAGGCAGTGTTTTCCCAAAAATTAAACAATGACATTGTTACATTCAGTTGGGGATTGTTGAAGCCATGACTGAGCAACTCTCTGAAGAAGTCCATCACACTCTTCCTCCTTTTCTTCCATGTTACGCAAGAAAAGACCGAAACTGACTCGGTTAACACAGTGCGATGGTGTGTTGTGCTTTTAACCTTTCGGATGTTAAATTTTTTATTTTTTTTTTCTCCTTTTTTTCTTGGCGTCTTATCAAATGACAAATTTCCTGCTAATCTGATATATTGTCGGTGATATCCCAATGTGGAGAAACAAAGCAAATGGATGAGTAATCAGTCTTAAGGGAATTTTTTCGAAATAATAGAAGCTGAGAGGAAAGCCTTGTCCAAGAAAAACAAGTACGTAGTGAGGCTTTATATGACACCTTGTCTAATGGAGGAGTAGACTTTCATGATGCTGATACGATCTTTCATCTAAACCCATTGAATAAAGGTGAAACAAGTTTGCAGAGTAGCAGCATCTCCCTGCTACTCTGTCTGTCTTCGTCCGCCCCGTTGTGAGCGTCTTCCTCTCCCGTTGTCGGTTTCCAATTGATTTCTGTAGAAGTTTAAAGGACAGAAAACTCCAAGCAGAGGATTCCACAGAAGTCAGCTGATAAGCAAGCAGTCGCACAACACCTCACTTCACCTTTCACTTCTCAAAATAGTCGGGAATGTCCTGAAAACCCAGAAGCTGTGAGTGAAACCTCTACGTATGATTCACCGATCGCCAGCCCCCAACCCCCACAAGATCACTTTGGGTTGAAGTATCTTATCACCATTTCAACATAAGTCTTCAAAAGGTGAGAAGCGGTGAATTAAGACATTACAGTCATGATGTATTTATCACTGACTCGTCTTCCGCTTTGTGTTGCACCCCAACGTAAGCGCTTCCTCAAGCTGAGATAATTATATCCTTGAACGAGTCAGGCTTTACTTGAATCAAACCGTGTATTCTAATCAGTATGACTCACCACTGCTTGTGTGTGAGTGTGTGTGGCTACGTTAGTCTAGACCAAAGAGAGCTTTAAAAAAATCCCCAAGTGATCAGAAAGCCTTTTGGTAAGGTTTGGTTTTTAGCGTTGGAGTTTTGGTTAGGTGGTATGAGGAAGGAATGGAAGGGCTAGTCGTGGTTAAGACGTCAGAGAAGTAACAAAATACTCTCTGTACTGTGGGTAAAAGTCACACACTCACAAATGTCATGACGTGAAAAGCTTTGTAAAGATAAACACGGTGAAGACACGGCTTATCTCATCAGTCTCTACAGTTCTGTAACATGTTGGATTTTAAAAGGGATAGTTTGATCGGGTCAACTTCTAGACTTTACCACATATCCATACAAAAATACAAAAACCCAAAATATAAACCAACACAGCACCTAAATAAATCAAGAAATATCGTTGAACTGTAAAGTATGTTTGGGGGAATTATCGTTATCATTCATTTTCTAGTAAATTGATTCCCACAATGCGTCGACTGTGCCTCAGACAACATGGCGTTTGACAACAATCCATCGTGACCTTTCAGTTTGAATGATGAATGACTTTGTGTAATCATGTTTAGGATGCCTGTGAAATCTCTGTCATTAGTGTGTTTCAGACACAGGGCCACACCCTGCGTTTTCTAATCAAGAAGTAGTTTCTCTTCAAGGAAGCCTTTAGCTGGGCTCTGGTCCAACGTGACAGTAACAATGAATAAGATACACTGAACAGTATCCCTGTCCAACACTGTGAGTCAGACTCTTGAAGTAGGTGTTGCCACTTGTTGTAAAGAGGTTGTATTTTAGATCTTTTAAGCCTCTTCTTCACGTGCTGCCTTTACAAATACTTTTCAGTTTATTTCTTTCCTCATTTTTTTTTTTTTTTTACATATAACAGGTTGAGCAGTCATAACTCTAAAATTAAATTTAAACTACAGCTCTGACCCTGATCTAACACATCTCTGTCTAACCACTAACCCAAAAAATTTCCCACTTCCTCTTGAGAAATTTTTCATCTGCGCTGGATCCACATTAGGTTCAAAGTACTACACACACACACACACTTCATTATGTGTCACCTCTACCCCTGTTTCTGGTAAGTGTGTGTGTCTAAGCGTAACAGTCCATTTACTACCACAGTAACCCCACCCACCAGTCACTTTGCCCTACAGAGATGAATCACTGTGGTGACAATACAGTACACTACCTCTGATACTTTGTCTGTCCCAGTGTCTGTAACATTGTACTGACAAAGTGTGCAACTGTGAGGTGTGTGTGTGTGTGTGTGTGTGTGTGTCCCGCCCTCTCGAGCCACCCCTGCACAACTCCAACCACAAGAAGCATGACATGAACTGAGGAAGTAAATGAGAAAGTCAAGCAGAGTAAGTTTAAATATATTTTATTTAAAATATAATAAAAAATATAAAATATAAATGATTCAGAAACAACAAACCTGAATCACATCTGATCTGAAAATACAGTACAATTGAATATCAGATCTCACAACAAGAGTACCATGTGACATCAACAAAAGAGTCACATTCACCCTGAAGAAGTTGAACATTCGTGTGTGATGTAAACATTGAAAAACATTAGAGTATTCAAATCTGCTACAAAAAAAGTCCTACCGGTGCCACTGGTTTTAAGCGCACCCTCCACTGTGTCTCCAAATATCTAAAAGTCCATTCTCCCAGTGTCCTTCGACAACACCTCAGGACATCCACAGATCCCACAGCTGACCCTGGCAGTCCTTTCTTCACTGTGGTAGTCCTGTTGTGTCTGTAGTTTTCTCTTAATGCAGCGCTGTCCAACTTTTCACTCAGGACCAAAGGCCACTCTGTCAATGTGCAAATGGGAGGCGAGTACTGTGAGGTACTGTATGTCAAAGTGTCAAGCAAACACTGTGTCCAAGGGGAGACGGTCTGTACTTGACTGAGGTCAAAATGTCTCTTCCCAAATATTCTGCAGCTCTTCAACTCGAGGGATTTTACCTGCAACCATGGCGACGCAGTTTCAACCTCCACTGCATGATGGTCAGGCTTCACCAACCCCTCTGGTTTACTTGGTAAAAGCTGCCTTTGTGAAATTAAAAATAATACTGTCAATAATTTACATGGAAAGCTGGTCACAGTTTGTAAGGGAAGTCCAGCAGAAAGTCTTGGACCACATGTGTGAGCGGCAGCTCTGACACCCGGCTCGCTCCGTCGCACAGCTCCAGGACGCGTCTCCTGCACAGCTCCTGCAGCGTTGGTGCCCATTTCCTGTACGGGACGCTGAGGCTCTTCTTGGGAGAGTTGATGTAATGTTCCAGAAGAGCGAAGAGCGTCGGGAAGGAGCGCTGGTTGCCAGCCAATGAGAACCTTTGATGCTTGTAGTCGATGCGCACGCTGACCGGCCCGCTCTTGGCGTGGTAGGACAGCGTGAAGAAGACGTCCTTCTGACGACTGTCCCGGATGAGGAAGCTGCCCAGTGGAGCGTCCCTCAGCATCCGGTGGGCATCCTCCACTCCCAGGGGGCCCCAGTAGAAGCCGCTGCGCTCGAGCTTGGCCGCCGTGTCGGTGATGATCTTGCAGTCCTCCTTGCAGGAGAAAGTCGGGAAGTGAGTCAGATACACAGACGGGACAGATCTCAGGTTTGGACCTGGACCGGCCTGACGCTGTAGCTGCTCTGCCTCTGTACGAAATGATGATGCTGAGGACAGGGATGATGCTGAGGACAGGGATGATGCTGAGGACAGGGATGAGGATGATGAAAAGGATGATGATGACGATGATGATGATGATGATGATGATGACGACGATGATGACGATGATGATGACGACGGACTTGACAACTGTGTCTTGTCATGGCCTTCTACTGTGCTGTCGGCAACCATCCTATAGGGGAGAGAGGCCCCAAACCCTCTCCCATCTCTACCCACCACACTGTCATCCTGAGGAACACAAAGGAAGAAAGGGGTGATTATTATCAAGCACTACTTTCACAACAGTTTGTGAACAAGCATCTTCCAGTGGCTGCAAATCTTCTCATTCCCAATAACACACAGCCCACAAGGTCTCAGACAAGGACCATGTAAGGTCTCTAAAACTGCAGTGTGTGTGTGTGTGTGTGTGCTCTATTCAGCGACTTTCTGACTGTAGGTCAGAAATGTCCACTGAGTGGTGCTGTGCTTGATATGACTGGAATTAGCGGTTTGGCTGGTGAACAATCAGAGGTGATGTCAGCCACAGACAGATTACTGTACATTGTGTAGCCGCTCTCACACACACAGAGACACACACACAGACACACACAGTTTGTCACTTTTTTCCCAAATCTATTCTTTCTTAATGACTGAAATTAAACTTTTTGAAGCCAATGGAATTTTTAAAACAGAAACAAAATAACTTTCAAATGAATATTTTTAGTTTTGGGATGACATTTCTTGGAGACCTCTGGATCCTGACTCAACCTCTAAGTTTGAATGAGATGAGACACCAAACATCTCAACACTGATGAAACTCACTGAATACAACTTGGAAACAAATCAACAGGTGTCTCCTGTGTGTGTGATTCATTTCCTGCCATTGTCTAGTTTAATATAAACGATCTCAACATATTTGAAGAAAGTAGATTCTAGGAAAAGTTAATGATTAACAGATGTTGACTCGCCACTTTCTTAAACCTTAAATCTCAGACAATTACAATCACGTTAAGGCACTTTAGATGGAAGGAAATCAAGTTTTAACAATATATTTTAATTTTAAAATCTCCAACAGGCGATCAGACAGCTGTAAAAAAAAACCCACTCGTGTTTTCTCTGAGCTTGCAGCACCAATGTTTTTAAACTGTAATGCAGTGTTTTTCCACTGCACGGGGACCAGATTACAAGGACAAGCATCCACAGCAGTTAAAAAGCTCCATTCAATCACAACCCCCAGCACTGCAACATCAGATTGAATTGAACAAGTCTCACCGTTTTGTTCTAACGACAGCGGCTCTTTACGGATCCGTGTGTCTGTGTAAATCCCACAGTGCAAACGCTGCGACGGAAAAGACGAATAATCCTGCGGGTAATCCGAGATGGGAACAGTTGCCTTTGACAGCTCGGAGATGAAGTGAAAAAACCCTTACAGAGTACGTGGTTCCCAACCCCGTCAGGTCACCTGTATGTGTGTGTGAAACGTGGTAAACACACACCAGCCTTTATATCCGTCTGCCTCTGGCCGCGTCTCCTTAAGCTCCTCCCCCTCCCTCCCCGCTGCTGTTTAGAGTCAACGAGCCTGTTTCAGTGAATACGAAAGTGAAACTGTGCTGAGCGGCTGTTTTCACTTCGTTTCAACTCCTCAGGATTTTGAGAAATTCAAGAAAACCGCAAAGCCACATGACAGCAGGACGTTTACTGAAAGACAGGTGGTGGGTTCGAGTAATGGGATCATTTGTTTTTCAATGCACTCATGCATATTGCAGCATTCATCTCAGTGGGATGCAAGCAGCAATGCATCTCAGCTTATCTGGGGGTTTTTTTGCTGTTGTTGGCACTGGTCTCTAATAAAAGTCATGTTGATCCTCTATTAATATTGACGATCAGAATAAATACGAGGTTCATGCTTGTTAAAATCTATAGAAACTCCTGATATTAATGCATATAATCATTTAATACCTGAGGTGTAAAACTGTATTTTCTCAAAAGTTTGACGATATGTGACGTCACTGCCTTATTCTGCTTGATTAAAACCATCTACTTGGTCATTCACATTTTCCAGTTTCTCATACATGCAAATATTTATTCAAAAAGCAAAAAGCAGTAGTGAGAACATGAGTTGACTCAAAGCTTGCAGATGAAATACAACCCGTGCTCCTGCTGCACTTCTTCTTTGTTGGTAATTTTGGGCTCTTCTGCAGAAAATGTGTTGGCTTTCACATTTGGGATGATTCATCTCAGAAATGCTGGTATTGTGACATCCTAACAGTCATTTCATTATGTCGGCTTTTGGGACTTTATCTGTCAATCCAAGTTTTTATATGTTTTTTATTATGTAGTATGTAAGATTACACCCCATAGTTCATAATTCTCCAGGGCTGAGGTTACATTGTGGTATTTACATGAATTGTCAGTGCTACATGACTAAACAGTAAGGAGTGGTATTTCTCAGTAAGTGCCAACTGTTTCACAACAAGTCGAAATCTGCTGCCACAAAGTCTGGTCTATTTTGAGGCTTTCTAATTATAACATATAGCAGCAGTTTGAACCAAAATGACATCAGAATAAAATTATGATGATTTTTATTTGATTATCATTCAAATTACACTTTTTTTTAGGGAGCCTGGTGCTTTTATTTGTATATATCTACAGAGATTTCTTATGCACAAGACAAATTTTAGAGGAAACTGGCAATAAAGTTGAATTTAATTTATCTTAATGTTGTTAAAGGCTGAACAGAAGTCTTCCCAGACTTGTTGCTGCAGTATGTGGATGCTGGCTGTGTGTACATAGATGCTGCTTGCAGTGTAACTTTGCAATGTGTTTGCAGATGATTGCAGAAAACTTTACCAGTAATAAGTAAACCATGCTGATTTTGTGTACAGTTAGGTCACAAGTAGCTAATCCTGCATATTTGCATGTAAATACTTCAAACTTAAAGAAGGAAAGTGTAATGAAAATCAATGTCTCCATCTTGCAGTTTGTGATTTATCAGTTTCCTTGTGAAGACGTCTCCCAGCACAAAGACTGCAGCCCCCTGTTGGCACTAACGTCAGTGCAGCTTTAAAGAGAAATGAAACTGTGCCAGTGGCCAGTGTTCACATTGGGCATCACATTTCATGTAAATAAAAAACAGCAGCGATTTACAGAGAGGGACACAAACCAAACCTCAAACAGCCTTGTAGACTTCAGATCACAAAAGAGCACATCACATAAACAGAAAGTTAAGGAAAGGCTCGAGCTCAGCTGGTATTGCTTAAAGAGACACAGACAGGCAGGCATCTGTGCACGTGATGGTGAATGCAGTCTGTGTAGTGTGTCAGTATCTGCGTTAGTTTCACTTTAACTAGTGCTCAGATTAGCCCGGTGGTTCGTTTATGTGTAGCTAATACTTCTATTTACGTCCGCGGTGTTGCACTGAGATGAAACTCAGCTGTCGACGTTGCTCCTCGTGGAGACTCAGCAAGAAGACCACCTTCAAAATCTTTTGTCCTGTGCATGTGTGAGGTGCTTTAGCTGTTATTTGAATCACCGTCTACAAGCTTGATCTTAAAGCATTGCCACATATTTTAAGAGCTAATTTCATGTGCAACAAAGTCACATTATGATAAATTTTCAGCTGAGTGTCGAAAACTGAAACTCGTTCAGATGCTTCACTTGATATAAAACCTGCTGAGACTCATCTGTTGTGAGGATTTTGAACATAATGTTGGCAATACAGAGCCTGAGTGTGCTGAATACAGTCCTAATAGGACACAGAGAGACAGACGGATGAGGGGGAGGGAGGGAAGCGAGGGAGTGCTTGGTTTACTAATCTCTTGATGTTAGGTCGACAAACGGTTAAATAAACTTAATGAGAAACACCTCCCAGCAGCAGCACTGTGTGTGTGTGTGTGTGTGTGTGTGCTGCTGCTACTGCTTGAGCTGCATGTCTGTGTTAAATTTCCTGCACATGTCTTCAAAATCCTCCCATTCTGTGAAATGCAGTTTTGTAACAGTGTCCACATGCGTCTTGCATATCATCATGTGCTCTGTGTTTGTTTGTTTGTTTGTGTGTGTGCTCCATGAGTTTCATTTCTGCGAAACCATGACAGAGGCCAGAGACTGAAGCGCAGCCTCAATGACAGAGTGTGTATTGTGTGTCTAACTGCAGGGCCTTGCAGATATTTGAGAGTGTGAGTGGATGTATGAATGCGCTTGTGTTGCTGCTAAAATGATCCGGGATCAGTTTTGTTTCCTTGGATGTTTGGAGGCTGTCGGGTTCCCTTTGGATTTGCACAAGGGTGTGCAGAGTGGGAAGTTCATCAATGGATAACAGATGGATAAAAAATGCAGGAAAAATCAATGAGAGAGCAGTATAGTGTAGTACAGTATTGTCCTTGTTGGAGTCTGCCTGGTTGCATATGCATCCTGCAGTGGCTGCTGCTGAGCCTGAGGGGTGAACATGTTTGAGCACGTCATGACACACACGCAGTCTGGATTTGATGCTGTTTTTTTACTTTTAACTTGCAGAGATATTCCTACTTAATAAATGTTCAATGATCGAACATCATCCGTACATCTGAGTGGGTGAATTGTCTGTATCTCAGCTGTTCTGATCATCACTACTTCCCCTATATGGAAAAAAACCTGCACTTCCTTGTCTGAAAAGCTGTTAAAACTCTCTTTGTTTCCTTTTAATTGTGATAACCTTTGCACATTTATAAACAGCACTGCTGCTGGGAAGAGTGTGTGGGGTTTTTCTACCATTCATGTTGGACACCTGTTATTTCCCTGGATGGTAAGCTCACACAGAGATTGGCCTTGTATTAATATTTGTCCACTATCAGCCTGTACACTGTTATTTCACTGGTTTTAATATGAGTTTTCCATCCAGTCGCACTGCCATTGTCTTCATTTGTATTGAGTCTTTTTTTTTTAAGCCATTTCATAACAGTCAGTGGTTTTACAGTCAGGATGACCTCACCTCCCCCATCAGGATTTGTTACATCGTAAAATGTAGTTTCAGTATGAATGCAAAATATATTTGTTTTATTAGTGTGAAAACCTTTATTCTTTATTCCATTATTTCTTCTTCTGTGTGTGAATTTTTATGCATTTTAAACATTTTTTCCACATTTTTTTCAGCTTGTATGGTTTTTAAAATCTTCAACTTTATTGTTTAGTTTCATGTTTTTTATGAAATGTTCACTTTTTTCCTCAGTTTTATGTATTTGAAAATGTTTTATGCTTTTTAAGATGCACACATTTTTGCTTTGTAAAACCTTTAAATCTTTGTGTTAATTGAAATTGTTTTTCAGCAGTTATTAGCTGTTGAGTTCAGCTGTCGATATTCACACTGCATTTTCAGTAGGATGTGCATTTTCTGGATATTATCCATATTATAGTAATTGTGTCCTGAACACTTTCAGTTTGCTGTACTTTCTTTTTCATGCCCTCTATCTTATATGACAAGAACTGCAAGCATTTCCACTAAGTGATAATAAAGATAAGGCAGGAATGGTCGCTATAGAAAGTAATTATCTTCTAGTAAACTTAACAGAGTACACACAGTGTGTCCTGGTACTGCGTAAGTCTTATTGCAGGTTGGTGTGTGTGTGTGTGTGTGTGTGTGTGTGTTTGCCAGTTTCAGTTTGACTCTCCAGCTAATCAGCCCAACCTGTTGTTGATTAACATTTACAAGAAGGAAAAAGTGGAAGAGGAAAACAATAGGAAGAATAAAAAAAACATGAGTAATCAAACACTTGAACAAAACATTTTTAATAACTGCATTTGATTACACATTAAAACAAGACTGTAAAACAAGATATGACAAATACACAACTCCATATGGGAAACTTTCATGTTTGGAAAAGCTTGTATTGCTGTAGATTGAAAGTGAATCTTGTTTGTTATCCAGCATTTTATACGGCTGTAAAACAGTTAATAATTCTTCTTTTTTTTTTCTCTTCGCTGTCTTGTCTGGCTCGCAGCCAATAAGAAAACACGGTGTTGTAATCACGACAGTTTCTTTTGTTGTCTTCCTGAGTGTTACTGTATATAATGGTTGGTTAGAGGAACACCAGACAGACATGCCAAGGCCTGCCAGTTCTTAAGCTGTAGTGGTGTGATCCAGTACTTCCTGTATTCATCTGTCAAAACACAATTAAGTTGGAATGAAAGTGGAAGTGGAGCTGCGATGAGTGGCTGTATTTCACTGAATCATTCCTGATTATTGTAAAGAGGTTCTAGAGAAATCACAGGGACATTTGTTACTTTATGATACACAAAGCAGGAACCACAGGGGGGATCTGAATCAAATGTAATTCTACTTTCTGTGAAAGTAACAAGATCTTCCATGAAATCCAGAGGTGTAAAATCCATTTTCTTCTTCCTGGAGTTTTTCGTCATCCGACCACATGCATATGAATTTACTCTAAGAATTATTTTTGCTGCGAACTATTGCAGAGAATATATTCTGAGTAATCCCTTTGCATTAGGTCTTATTCTCTACTGCTTTTTCCAGGCTTCTCACATTTTTAGAATAACCACTTTTTAAAGACACAGATCAGTGTGCAAGATAATCAATCAAAATAACTTTAAAGATTTACCAGAATCTCTGTTTTCTTTTGTTCTGTGATCCAACAATGACCCGATTTCATCTTGCTGTCTCCAAAACTCTGCAACAGAACTGACCAGAACAGAAATGTCTCTCAAACTGCTTCATTGTCCTGCTGAAGACTCAGTGCAATGAGATGTGAGATGTTCCTAATTATTAATTCACTTTCAGAACCATAAAATCAGAGCTACATGCATCGTCCTTCTCCTGAGGTGTAAAGGTCACTCAGCAAGTGAAACAATTTACAGTAATACAGTAAACAGTAAAGCAACAGGCTTACTTGAAAAGCCAGAGTGGCTCTGGGAAACCAGTCTGACAGCTGTACTGGGAAAAGTCAAATAAGAGCTTCCCCCATCAGGATATGAAGCCTCTAATAAGTCATCTTCTGCAGAACACAGCCTCTGAGGAGCACACATGTTTTATTACCACACACTGCTCTGGAAAAATGATTCGGTCTACTAGTGAAGTCCAAGTTTATCTTTTTATCATTTTGTAGATATCTGAATATTCATATTATCCACAGTAGAGTGACATTCAACTGGGAAAAAAAGTCAGTGCTGAACAAAGTGAACAGCTCTGGGCCTGCTACTTGACAAGAGGCCAAACTGTGTGTCCTGTTTCTGTGATTGATTACATTCACTGACCTCAGCCCAGAGAGAAATAATGTAAGTGAAACTAGTGTTTTAGCTGTGTGTGCTTTTTGCTTTTTTAGGGGTGATTTTCAAAACTGATGAACAATGGTTACACATCAGTCACAATGTCACAAGTCTTTAACAATGGACCACTGTTGTCTTTCATCTGCTAAAGCCAGCGGTTGAATCAGTATTCAGACGGCATGTAGAAGTACCAATACCACTTCTATATGTCGATCAGACAGTATTCATAAGCCTTAGCAGTGGTACAGATAAATACACCATCATTAGCTTGTTAATATTGATGCATCAATGTGAACTACAGAAATATGTTTGTCTTATTTTGGAGCATCAGACACTTCTTTAAATTATGAAAAAGCCTCTTTGGCAGAACTAAAATGCTCTGGTTTAGTTGTTTTTTTTATTGTGAAATATTTCTATAGTGGAGTATACAATATTTGTTTCTGAAAACTAGTGGTGGTAGAAGTGTATATTAGGGGTGGGACTTTAAAATTAATTACGATTAATTCATTACAAAAAAATGAACGCATTTAATCGCAGTTAGCATTTCAAACAACGTAAAACGTTTATCAGTGCATGACTTGGAGGAATCGGATTAAAGTGCGATTTAGGCCTGTGAAATGACCATTTATATTTCTGGTTTTTTATCAGAAGTAAAAAGTAGAAATTGCACATTATGTTGAATTGTTGCTGTTGTTTTTACCATTTAAACTCAATACTGTTCTGAAAAGGTCCATACTATAGAGTACGTAAAACAGCCTTTTAACTTTCAGTCTGTGCAATATTGGACAGGGATATTCTCTACTTATTTTTCTACTGTTTTGAATTAAAAAGCAATTAAATGCATTTTCCAGACATCAAAAGAGTTTACAATATTCATGTCTGTGTCTATTATATGATAAAGTCCATTTAAATTAAGAAATGTTGCTTTTTGGGGCAAATATTGTTATGCGATTAAAAATGCGATTAATCGAGATTAATTACTTACAAAGCCTCAAATAAATTAGATTTTTTTTAATCAAGTCCACCCCTAGTGTAGATTAAAATACCTACAGTTAAGTAAAAGTGGATCAAAATCTTCGAACAATTTTTGTGCAAAAACTGCAAATATGAAACTGCAATATGACCTTAAAATACACCTTGTGACAGATCACATGCAAACTGACACTGCAGAGATAAGATATCTGCTGTGACTCATAGGACTGGAATTCAAAGTAGTCACACCGATAAATATATCACTCACTATCAATCATCTGTGAATACATGGTACATAATCCCATCATGTTTTTTAAATGATAGAAGGTAATGTAGTTATTATGCAGTAAAATATTCTGTTTTGTTTTGATATTGATCATTTTATGGTGACAAAATCCTACCATGCTTGCATAGTCTCACTACACAATACAGCAGGTAAGATGATGACTAATTCATTTGCTGGTAAGTTGCTCAATGCTTTCTGTTTGTTGTTTATATTTCCCACTGTACTGATCCTCTGCTGTGTGACCTCCTACTATCCAATGTCATGCAAGCTTGTAAAGCACATGTGATAGCTACACAGTGTAGTTTCATTTAGTTTTTTGCTCAGTAAATATAACTTGTTATGCAGGTCTGGTCTGGATGTGAAGAAAGTTTTCAGACATCACAGAACAACACAGTTTGTGGTGTTTACCTGTCCTCTGCCACACTGTTGGAAATGTTAACACAATATCCTGTAGCTGGCTCCTCCATTCAGTCCTCTCTCTTTGACCAACAGTCCAGCTGTGAATCAGGGGTTGAACAACTGATTGTGACTTACAATGTCTTACTGAAATTCCCAAAACAACTGGAAAGGATGTGATTAATACTGCTACACTGTCAGCTACTGGCGAGTGTCGTATTTAACCAGCTGTTTTTTTTTAATCCATCCATCTGCTCAAATACAAAACCTTACTATTAGGACACAGTTGTTTAGCAAGGGTGATGTGCAAAACAGGGACGTTCTCAAAATGAGACTGAAACCCTAGCACCTCACTAATTTACAGAGTGTACTTCTGTATTTGTGTTAAGATAAGGACTCCTGATGATTTAGAGTTTCCTGTTTCCCCCACTTTCTGGGAAAAGATGTCACAGTTTGAGGAGTGGAGCAACTTAGGCTCATGTGGAGGAGGGTGGAGAGCTTCTTGTTGTCAATTTGAGATGAATTCATTTAAAAAAAAAAGAAGCAAGGACATATTGTTGAGTATCAAACACTGAGTCAGTTACAGTTACATAAACACGTTTAGTAGTAGCTCAGAATAAGTTATTGTGTATATGCAGTTATGATTCATGTTATTGCGAAAAAGTGCGTGTGAGTGAAGAAGTCAAACTTGCTGCATCAGCTTCATGTGTGTGACTTTGCGTGTGTGAGATAAAATCTTGGTCTGCATCTCCATCAGCGGTCGCGTTGCAACAGAAATGGCCTGTTTTCTAGGAACACGAAAGTGATCGTCTGTGAGGTCAACCTGCTCTGTCCTCAGCCCGTAGCAAGAGGTGAGGGAACCATTACAATCCATGAATAACATATGTAAAGGGTGTGATGGTGAGCACTTTACCTCTTGATCTCTACAATGTCCTCTTACTGGAAACATGGACCTTCAAGCTTGTGTTGATACAAAATAAGATCAAAGGAAAATATTGTGGTGCTGGTTTGTTTTGATGTGTGATGGCATTAACAGATGACACTGATTCCTCATGTCAGTAATTCATTGTAATTTTTTTTTTCCTGAAACTGTTATTCTGCTGAAATAGCACCAAAGAGAAGGCAAATCTGTGGAGATGCTTATCTAGTTACATAGGAAGTGTGCGTGTGTGTGTGTCACATGCCCGCATATGCATTTCAACACCCCTATCTCTTTAACAAAACCTGGTTTGTTTAATGCTGAGGCTTTATTATCACTTCTGCTCTTATCTCCTGTAAGCTGGAAAAGCCTCATGTTACCACTTATCAATGCATGATAATGGTTTCAGATTTTCAGTGTTGATCTTTCAGGGCCGTTAAAATGAATCTGTTATTTTTAAGGTGGTGTTAGAGGGTTAAAGTTGCAACTCTATATGTTGTACATATGGACACTGCTCTCCTTTGTTTTACAGTGTGTGTCTAAATTACTGCTGTGACTTAACTAATCAAACGCACACTATATGTAGAGATTCCTTATGTTTCTAAAAAAAAAACCCAAAAAACAACAGATTAGCACAGGGGTCCTCACCCTTTGTTGCCACAGACCGGTTTAAGGTCAGCATTATTTTCACGGACCAGCCTTCAGGGTGTGACAGATAAATACAGCAAAAATAAACACAACAGGCATATAAAACAAATGTGACCCCCTTGCAAAGAAGCTCTCTAAAGACGATTATTTTTTACTCATTTTAGCTCGTTTGCGGACTAGTTTTTTTGGGTAACGTCTCTGATCACGTGACCGAGACAATCGTATTAACGCGTCAAGAGAGACAGATAGAAGTTAAGTCAGAGAGAATCCGGTCAAGTTTCAAAATAAAACGTCTTTCAGACTCTAATAATCGATACAACGAAAATTATATAAATTATTCATTCTTTCTGTGCGGCCCCGTAACAGATGCCTCATGGACCAGTACCGGTCCCCGGCCCAGTGGTTGGGGACCACTGGACTAGCATACAGAGATAATATTTTTACCTGATAGCTGTGCAGTTGTTCATATTGTAATCAACAAACTGATTCAGCTCCTGGTAGTACAGCACCACTACTGTGCCACAGTTACTCCATTTTGTCATTTAAAACACAACGTATTTGAGAGTATTTGAGTATATATGTTTGTGTTTACGTGTTGTAGGCCAGATGAGAAGTTTGAATCGATGGGATGTTTGTACTATTTTCTGTTTCCCAGTCGGACCAACGCTTACCCAGATTTTTGTCATCTGGAAAAGTTTGTGGATTGAGTTGATCTAAGTTACTTTGAAAAACCCAAATCCATCTCAGTTTTGTAGTTGAGATGAATTACCTGGTCTTTACTTCAAAGTATAGGATTTCCAAATTTAGATCCCCAAATTAAACTTCCCAAACACCCAGGCCCTGGATGCCTGTTTCCTATAAACTCCCTCAGTTATAACTGATGTGATATTGGACATTACCCCTCCCTATAAAGTTGCTTTTGCTTTCTCTTTATCTAATATAATAATTTAGGTTTATACATCACAGATTAAATCCCAGACTCCGCCCCTCTTATTCACCTCACTTACAGGAACTTATACATACACAGTAACATGCTTATTGTACACAGTCCTAATCATACTTCTAATCTTTCCACTAAACATGATAAGTCATAAGCCAACTGTTGATAAATACACACTCAGACACACACACCAACACACCACAGCTCTGTGGTCGTCAGTCTTCCACACTGACTCAGTTAAGGTCATGTGACGACCTGTAGCGTTTCTTATGTAGTTTTACTCACCCAATAACCCAGAAGACCACGTCAGTGTGTATGTATGAGCTCACCTACAGCTCTGTGGATACATATACACACTTCAATCATGGGACATTTTCTGCTTTCGCCACTTATTTCTTATTTTTACTGATCAGTCTCATTATTGAGTGTGGGACGGATATATTTTAATAACAGTGCTAGACTTGACAACCGCTATTAGCTCGCTTGATCTCATGAGCGAAAAACAGAAAAGTACATTTGATGCTCCTGGAATTACACCTCACACCTTTCACTTTCAAAGAAGTGAAATGGTGAAATGAAAGTGATGTCAGCGTCAGACTGGTGGTCATTTAACAATAAAAGGGAATAAGTCGTTATTGTTACTAGAAGAGAGACTGTTATGATGGTCCCTGTCTGCCCATGGTTTTTCATAATACACACTGTGTTGTTTGAGCTTGTTTGGGTTTCCAAAGCCATCAAAAGAGGGAAATGGTACTTCTCTGTAATAATTTAGCATTTCAGAAGAAGAGGATGTTTTTACAACATTTACAGTAAGTAAACACAGAGAGACTAACACATGCACAGAAACGTGGATTTGATATTAAAATGTTACAACTTTTAAGAAAACTCAGTTGGAGTTTCCCTGGTGTTTGGATTAATTGCATGATCTTTCAAAGACAACGTGGTGACAGAGAAGTTATGGATCATTAAGCACTGATGATGTGTTTGTGAAAGATTCAGTGTCTTGATTGGCTGATACTGAAAATTCAGTTGTGTTGATAAAAATAAACTGATAATAATAAACTTTATTTATTTAACCTTTTTCCAAAACAAGTTCCAACTGGTTCACTGAGTATTGACTGCGTCTCAGTGTTTGAAGTTGAGCTTGAGGTTGCTGATATGAAACAAAATATCAACTAAATCACAGATGGAAATCATAAAATGACCGATGGGCTGAGTTCCATTTGGTTTCAAGGACCTGGTCAGGTGTATGCAGGGGCACGGTTGCAGGTGTTTTGGTTCAACAGATCCAACATTAATGTTATTTAGTGACACCTATGGAGTTAGAATAAGAGCAACAGCTTCCCTGACTCTGTCCAAACATAATAAAACACACACTGTCCTCCTGATGCAAGACTTTCTTTCCCACATCATCACAATTTGGCCATAGAGCATTTTCCCATAGAAACACAGCCATATTCTGCACACAGCTGTGGTGAAGGGACAGACAAGCTAAAGGAGAGATTACTGGTGCTCTCCTCTTAATGTGACTCATGAAACACGCTGCTTCCAGTGCCACTGTGTGTTTACATTTTTCTTTCTACAACTTGGCCTCTTGCATATCAAGATCTACACAAGCTATGTCTGGTTTCTCATGCCTCATGGTCATGTCACTGCATGATTTACAGTCTGATAATTGGACACAGTGATTGTCTTATCCAAAAAAAAAAAAAAAGTTTAAAGCGCATCAGTTACCATTTATGCATTTTTCCTTTACCATAATCTAACTTAAAACATCATGATTCTGTTTAACACAGGTTTCTGCACCAGTCATATCTTAACCAGGAACTACAACCTCCTCAGGTCCTGTTACCGTGGAGACTCCTGGACTTCAGGTCAAGACATCAAGCAATGTAAATGTCTCTCTCCTGTTTTCTAAGCTCCACCAACTGGAGCTCAAAAGTGAATAATCATATTTCCCAGAAAGTATTTGGCAATGTTTACAGTATTTCATCCAACTGGGGGAAAACCAACATTGTAAACTAGCAGTTAGTGTTTCAATGAATGGATGCAAGTGGCAGCTTTGCACAGTATCAGCCCCCACTGAAACAGACCAGAGAAAGACAGGACTGACGAGTGGTTTATGTGGATCACCTGTCAAACAAAAATGTACACATGTTGTTGTCAAACCTCTTCATTCTTCCTTTTGTTTTTCTGTGCTGGTTCAGATTCTTTAAGTGTCCTGCAGCTTACACACGAACTTATGAAACACTAAACAACTTGAAGGCAACAACAAAGTTTCACAAAATAAAAATAAACACTATTCAGAAATGTTTCGTTACAACACAAAGCACATGTTGTGTTATAGTGGTACAGTGGTCTCTGTCAAGCATCTTCAATAAATCTCACTAAACTAAAAATGTCCACGTGTCTGTGTCAGTCAGACAAAAAAAAAATGCAGGATTCTTGTCAAACATGTTCTTAACAAATCATTGTATAAAGATCAATGAAACACAAAGTGCAGCTCATCCTCAGTGAAGGACTCATAGATGTTGTTCAGTGATGTCTTTGCATCTACTTCAGCTGCCAGTGGTGAGGTACCAGCTGTAAACTGAGGACACAGGGACATTTGTATCTCTTTAGATTAAGTTCTATCTATGGTTCTGCATTGTGGTTGTTTTTTCTTCATTCATTCATTTCATACCGATAATTTCATGTTCAGTGGAGCATACAGTATCCATATTTTTGATGATCGGATTCATACATTTTTATCGTGTTTTATTTTTGTGACTGGTCAGTTATCTGATTATATTGACGCCACAGAGTCTGTCATTCTTGCAACTTTAGGATTATCTGTGATCTGCATATGTGGCAACATGGCAGCACCACTCTGAGGTGTACAAAATCTTGACCTTTTGTGGAGCTGGGACTTTACACAGGCCTTTGCAGCTTGTGTGTATCTGTCAGAAGTTTGCCGTCATAAATAAACAGAACACAAAAGCTCCCCTGTGTGCTTGTAAAGGAAAAAAATCAGATAAATATAGAAATATGTAGGGAATGCTACACTAAAATACAAGCAGAAAAACAGGTAAAACAAGTATTTGAGTTCGGGTGTTTTCTCAAAGTGAGCGTTAGTCAGATTAGTGGCGTCTTAGTGGAGAATAATAGGTGATTATTACCAATCATTGAAGCACTTACTGATGATGGGAACGTTAAACATGCACCCGTGCATGTTTAACGTACAAGGAGTGCCTTTTCTCAAGCACCTGAAATGTAACGTTTCAATACAGCACAAAGAAAACAGATTTTCAATGGAGAAAATTTCAGAATAATACTATTTATGTGGTCGTTAATCTGACAAATAAAGCCAACATGTGAAACAACATTGTATAGTGTTGTAAAATTTTATTTCACCAGTAGTTTATATAAGGATTTCTTTGTGGTTTGACCCTAGCATTTAGAAAGCTGTCACAGAGTTATGTTTGTGTTGTTTCCAAAATAAAAGAAGGGGCCTTACATTACAAATGAATGATCTGGGGCCTAACTTGTACTGAACATATATCACAGTTCAGCTGTCAGGTCTGTGACCACAGTGTAGTTCACAGATGCAGCATTACAACAAATATATAGCTTTGTCTCCCTCTAGTGGTGGTAGTTATTTCTAAAAAAAAAAAAAAAAAAAAAAAAACAACAACCCACAAGTGCTGGGATTTTACTTTAATAATGATGTGTTTTCTTTGTAGTTTTGTTATGTACTTTTATACAAATAAATACCTAGTAAAATGCTGGATTTTAGTTTAACATAGGTTCGACAAAACTCTGGAAAAACACAAGAAATTAGATAATTATCTATTTCCCCCTGGGGCATCTGATTCTGATAAAATAGGACTGGTGGGGTTTTTTTGTTGCCCAGTGGAGTTTGAAATTGAGAAAGGAAGAAAAGACAAATCTGACAAAAGTTTGGAAAGTACAAAAAAACTACAGTATTATGAGATTATTGTGGAGACCCATTTAAACATGACCAAGAACCTGCGTGCACATTTTGGCAACAGAAGTGCTATGTCCCATTGTTTAGCTGGTATTGTCTGCACCTCTCTGGGAAGAACCACGTGGAAATTTAGCCCATCAAAATGTCTGGTTGTTGTGTTTTTTATCTTGTGCAGAGACTCCTTAGTGAGTGTTGAAGCTAGCTGTTAGCATTAGCAACGTTAGCCGCAGTTTTGGTGCATGCCACCTCAGCCTGTTATAATTTTTATATTGGACACTGGCAGTTTAGATTGTTATGTTATATTAACGAGGCTTGACAACCGAGCTTCATCGTACATAACGTTTTTATCTCAACACCACAACAACTGTTACCATGACAACCTTCCGTTTATACGCGTCATTAACTACGGGTACCGGTAAGTGCAAAAGCCTAATACAGCACAGTTAAGTTATCTGAGCAGTTCATGTTCATTTCTGTTAAGGCAAAGAAAGTGAAATCAGCACAATAATACTTACCCTGCCATACAGGTGCAGTTTGCAGTGTGTATATAGTCCTCCACTTTGTTGATAATGCACCAGAGTAGCTTGACAAGCCTTTGCTAGCCGCCATACTTCTGTTGCCACAATGCGCGCGCATACTCTTT